>JASPKZ010000814.1:677500-707500 GCA_030220185.1 Diploptera punctata | reverse complement strand
GTGAAAGTATCACTAATATTTTATATGTTTCCAGTAAGAGGATATATGTGCACTTTATTTTCTATCTTATTTAAGCCGTGCTTCTTTTGTTGATCTTGCATCCCCATGGGACTTAAAAGCCAATGACCTGTGTGGTACTCCTTATACGAAGGGATAAAACAGGAACTCTGAACTATACATTTAATAATATTTCATGTTTCCTCTTGTTAAAATTATAAATATTTTCTGTTCATTTATCATTTATTGACAAGTGCACAGTGGCGGACTTACCTGGATATATGGTTAAGATGTCGGGGTCACGAACTAGACAGCATAAACCTCACCAGAGAAGGGTAACTTCTAGATGCAAGGTGGAGATTTTTATTTTCTATTCAGCTGGGAATTCGACTAAGCCACGATTAGAAACATATTTGAAGTTTAAACTGTAATTCCTCAAAATTATATTCGTCCTCTTGTCCCGCGCCGTAGCTGAGTGGTTAAGGCAGGAAGCCTTGGCGCAGAGCTACGGACTTGCGCTGGTTCGAGTCTCCATGGAGGAAGAAATTTTCTCATGGTATTTCGGCCAGTATGGGACCGGTGCCCACCCAGCATCGTGATGCATTTGGGTAGCTACAATAAGTAGCGGCTCCAGGTTGAGAAAACCAGCTATAACGGCTGGAGGACTCGACATGCTGACCACATGTCACCCCTACACTGGCTGATTATCATCTACCTCTGTGATTGACACATGTGGATGTGAGGCCAGCAGCCGGTTGGTAGGCTAAGGGCCTTGTAGGCCTGTCGCGCCAGGAGTTCATGACAGCACACTTCACCCTTGTGAAGCAGAAGAGAATACCTTACGGTCTTAACTCCATCAGGTAAAATAAATAAATAAATAAATAAATGAAAGACATTCCTATAAGGCTGCAGCTAGGCCTATAGTTAGAAATAATATTAAAACTCCTACGCAGTTGGGACTTATAATGAGTATGTTATCTTTAGGTCCCTCCATGGTATCTTTACCTTGTCGTGGTGGAGTGGCTTGTGTGCTTAAATGATCCTGAGAGCTATGCCGGCGGTAGCATTGCTGCCGATAGGGTTACCCATGCCGGACTGGTCGAAGGTGATAAGCCAGACGAAATAAGTACCTTGGTCGAAAGAGTGACGATCTTTCACCGTAAAAATACAACCGTCAAGAAATGCGGACATGGGTACATCTGGGGTAAAATTTTCCGGAGGTCAAATAGTCCCCCATTCGGTTCTCCGGGCGGGGACTACTTCAGGGAACCCATGCCAAAGGCTCAAACACAGGGACATGTTCCTAGGAACATGGAATGTTAGGACTTTTTATACAATAGCGGGGCACTAGAGATATTAACGCGGGAATTGGATAAATCGCCCTTGGATATAGTCGCTTTACAGGAAGTTAGGTGGCCAGGAGAAGGTAGTCAGGAATCAGGAAGCTTTGCATTATACTATGGGGGTGCAGAAAGACCTGCATTTGGAACGGGTTTTTTAGTCAGAAGGAGGATCCTATCCGCTATCCGAGATATTAAATTTGTTAGTGATAGGATATCATACATAATTCTAAAGGGTAAACGACATGATTTTATAATTGTAAATGTACATGCCCCCACAGAAGATAAAGATGACAAGATCAAGGATGAGTTCTATGAAGAATTAGAATGCTTATTTGATAGCCTTTCACGATATCATATGAAAATTGTCTTAGGAGATTTTAATGCAAAAGTGGGGCGGGAAGATATATTCAAACCAACAATAGGCAAATTCAGTCTTCATGAAGATAGTAACGACAACGGGGTTAGATTAGTCACATTTGCCACATCAAAGAATCTCATTCTTAAGAGCACAACATTTCAGCATAAGGATATTCATAAATACACCTGGACGTCCCCAGATGGAGAAACTCGGAACCAGATAGATCATGTATTAGTGGATAAACGCTGGCACAGTAGCATCATTGATGTTAGATCAGTTAGAGGGACAGACTGCAATTCGGATCATCATCTGGTCAGAGTCAAAATCAGACAACGGCTATCGCTTATGAGAGGAACGAACGCTAAAGATGATTCTGTAAAATATGAATTAAAAAACTTGAAAAATGATGAAATGCGGCAAGAATACCAAATCAAAATAGCTAATAGATTTGAAGTACTGGAATCTTCAGATGACAATGTGGCAAACGAAGAAGAAACTGATAATAAATACAGAATGGGAGGCTATAAGTGATACTATTAAATTGTCAGCATCAGAAAGCATTGGTTGTTTAAAAAAGAGGCAAAACAAGAAATGGTTTGATGAGGAATGTGCCGACATTGTAAAGAAAAGAAAGCTAGCAAAAAGGAAATGGTTACACGAGCCAAATGAGGTAAATTTAGAGCAATTGGGTAGTGTTAGACGTGAAACCACCAAGTTACTAAAGAGTAAAAAGAGGGAATATTTGAGAGAGAAGATTAATAATCTTGAAATGAATGCAAAAAATAGGAACATTAGAGAATTATATCAGGGAATTAGTATAGAGAAGAAGGGGTTTCAGGCTAGAACAAACATAATTCGGAATGAAAATGGGGATATGATTGCAGATTCTAGGAGTATATTAAATAGATGGAAAGGTTACTTTAATCAGCTATTAAATGTACATACAGAACAGGACATTGAGGAGGATAAGTTACAGACAGCAGAAATGCTAGTCGCAGAGCCAAGTGCATTAAGTTGAAATGGCAATTGAAAAATTGAAGATGTATAAAGCATCAGGTTCAGATGAGATCCCAGCAGAACTGATAAAATCAGGGGGAGAAAAATTGATGGACAAGATACGCTGGTTGCTTAGTATGATTTGGGAAAAAGAAGCTCTTCCAGATGAATGGAAGGAATCAATTATCGTACCAATTTATAAGAAAGGAGATAAAACTGATTGCAACAACTATAGGGGCATCTCATTACTTTCAACTTCGTACAAAATTCTAACAAATATATTAGTAAGCAGACTTGCTCCCTATATTGATGACATTCTAGGAGATCATCAATGTGCATTTAGAAGAAACAGGTCTACAACAGATCAGATTTTTAGTATAAGACAGATTTTAGAAAAGAAATGGGAATATAATGGTACTGTACATCAACTATATGTAGACTTCAAAAAAGCATATGATTCAATTAAGAGGGAGAAGTTATATAGTATCCTGCTGGAGTTTGGAATTCCTAAAAAGTTAGTTAGACTTATACGAATGTGTCTAAATGGCTCAACGAGTAGGGTGCGTGTAGGCAAACAGTTTTCAGACACTTTTGAAATCCAGAATGGGTTAAAGCAAGGAGATGCACTATCTCCTCTACTATTTAATTTTGTACTAGAGCATGCCATTAAATCTTTAGAGAATGAGGAAGGCTTACAACTGAATGGTATTAATAAGCTGTTAGTTTATGCTGATGATGTAGTACTACTGGCCGATAGCGAGGAGATACTAAAGGCCAACACGCACACACTATTGAGTAACACTAAGAAATTAGGACTGGAAGTAAATATCAATAAAACTAAATATATGGTCACACGTAGAAATACATTATATAATGGAAATGGACAGCTAATGACAAATGAGGGAAATTTTGAGGAATTGGCTGAATTCAAATACCTAGGAACAATAATCACAAATAGGAATGAGATGCACAAAGAAATTAAACATAGGCTCAATTCTGGAAATGCATGCTATTATGCATTGCAGAGACTTTTGATGTCCCAACTCCTTTCAAAAAACGTTAAGCTGAAAATATATAAAACTATTGTTCTACCAGTTATATTATATGGGTGCGAAACATGGACTCTTACTTTAAGGGAGGAAAGGAGATTACGAGTATTTGAGAATAAAGTTCTTAGGAAAATTTTTGGACCAAAGAGAGATGAACAGACAGGTGAATGGAGAAGACTACATAACAATGAACTACATGGTCTTTATAGGAAGCCAGATATAATAAGAACAGTTAAGTCCCGTAGACTGCGATGGGCAGGACATGTTGCACGTATGGGGAATGAAAGACGTGCATGGAAACTTCTTGTAGGAAAGCCAGAGGGAAAACGCCCAGTTGGTAGACCAAGAATGAGGTGGGAGAACAACATTAACTATGATTTGAGGGAAGTAGATTATACAGGAAATGATTGGAAAGTATTAGCTCAGGATAGGGATGTATGGAGAGCTTACGTCCGTGCGGCCATGAACCTACGGGTTCGATAGTGCCAGTGAGTAAGTAAGTAAGTAAGAGTAAGTATGTTATCTTTAGGTTCCTTGGATTAGCTTTTTTTATCTATTAACTCATGCTTTGTTTAAGACATAATTTTTTTATATGTGCTAAAGTGTGAATGTCCCGCGCCGTAGCCGAGTGGTTAAGGTAGAATGCCTTGGCGCAGAGCTACGGGATTTGCGCTAGTTCGTATCCCCATGGGGGAACAAATTTTCTCATGGAATGTCGGCCAGTATGAGACCGGTACCCACCCAGCATCGTGAGGAATTTGGGTAACTACAATGAGTAGAGGCTCTAGGTTGAGAAAACCAGCTATAACGGCTGGGGTCCGACATGCTGACCACATGTCACCCCTACACTGGCTAGATGATCGTCTACCTATGTGATTAACACATGTAGATGTGAGGCCAGTAGCCGGCTGGTAGACCAAGAGCCTTCTAGGCCTCTCGCGCCATGGAGTTGGAGGAATTTAAAAATGTGAATTTTGTTTGTTATTTTCGTCAGTATTTCAATTATCAGTTAGTTTGTTCGGACTGGGCGGGCAGACTGCCCTATGCACCGCGATCCGAAATAGTTATAGCACTACCCCAGTAAACAATTGATGAATGAATTGAAGTCTACTCTACGGTGATTTGTGAGTTTTAAGATCTTCTTTTGGATCCGGCACACCAAGTTCTTCTTTCATTTTTTCGTAGGGCTCTTAGACCCGAGGAGGGACTACAACCTCTCCGTTGACCCCTTTTTTATTGCTAAGGCTCGGAGTCATGAGCCAACACCCTTGTGGGGTCCCATCAGATTCCCGTAATCACATATTTTCAACAACTGTGGGTGCCAACCAAACTATTTTTTCCTAATATGAGGTAAGGTGAAATATGATTTGAAATTAATTAATGAGAAATGAATATATGTGAAGAGGAGGAACGGAAAATGGAGAATGTTGGTGGGATGGAATTTGGGAAACGGGAAAAACCCGAGAAGAACTCGAAAAATCTCGGTATGTCCCACTACAAATATTCCTCTGGAACCGCTAGGATTCGAAACGGGGCAGCCGAGTGTGCTATCCACGTGTACATCGAGACGAGTTTCAATTTATCAGACTAATGTAATATATAAAATTGAATGTTTGTTCGTATTTTATGCGCTGCCATATCGTTCATTCGATTGTGGTGAGGCTTTTTGCAAAATGTTCAGGAGATTCCTGGGATGTACATAGGCTATACGGGAGTTGTGATACTCAACTCCTACCCCTTAAAAATCACCCTTTGTGGTGAAAAACATGAAAAAGTAGCTTTTGGGACGCTTAAATGGCTTATGCTGCCTAAACCAAAACAAATATACAAAATTAATGTACACAGAATTGAACATCTGAACATACTCTACAAAAAAAGAAAAAAGTCCGCGAAAACATATATTTAAATTTTACTGAAAACTCACAATAACCATTTTTGTAGTTCATTGATGCCAAGAAGATTGGGATAAGTAGATTCCTGGGCAACGTCGGATAATCAGCAGGGGGCATCTAAAAATAGTTATGATATACATTTTTCTCTTTTACTTAAACATAATAAACACATTCATTTTCGTATTTCAGCTCATTTATGCCAAGAAGATCAGGGTAAGTAGGTTCACGGGCATTTCCGGGTAATCAGCACGGGATATATAAAATATACATTCTTCCTCTTACTTATTCAACTATACATAAAAACACTTTAGGACCTATTTTTCACCTTTCAGCTCATTTATGCCAAGAAGATCGGGATAAGTCGATTCCCGGGCAACATTGGGTAATCAGCACAGGGTATCTAAAAATAATTAGGATATAAATGTTTCCTATCACTTATTCAACTAAACATAAAAACACATTAATAATCAGATTTCAGCTCATTTATGCCAAGAAGATCGGGGAAAGTAGATTTCCGGGCAATGCCTGTTAATCAGCACGGGGTTAATCAGCATGTACATTTTTCCTTTTACTTACTCAACTAAACATAAAACCGCATTAATTTTCGTCTTTCAGCCTATTTATGCTAAGAAGAACGGGTTAAGTAGATTCCCGGTCAACAATGAGTAATCAGCATGTGGTATCTAAAAATAATTACGATATGAATTTATAATTATTTATATTTCCACTTATTCAACTTAACATAAAAACACATTAATTTTTGTCTTTCATCTCATTTATGCCAGGAAGAATGGAATAAATAGATTCTCGGGCAATGCCCTGTAATCACTACGAGGTATCTTAAAATAATTACGAAATAAATTATACCATTTACTTATTCAACTAAACATAGAAACACATTAATATTCGTCTTTCTGCTCATTTATGCCAAGAGGATCGGGGTATGTAGATTCCCGGTAACGCCGCGTAACCTGCTTGGGGTATCTAAAAATAATTACGTTATACATTTTTCCTTTCACTTGTTCAACTAAACATAAAAACACATTAATTTTCGTCTTTCACCTCATTTATGGCAAGAAGATAGGGATAAGTAGATTCCCGGGCATCGCCAGTTAATCAGCACGGGATATCTAAAATAATTACGATATAAATTTATAATTATTTTTTCCTTTCACGTATTCAATTAAACAAAAGAACACATTTTTCTCGGCGCAGCAGCGCACACCGGGTGTTAGCTAGGGTTTTATACAATCTGATTATTGTTCCACGTGTCGGATATTTTGAATTTAAATACTTTATTTATTGAAATTTATGTCTGCCTGGATATTATGTTTATAAAGTCCATTTAAACAGAAATCCATATTTTTTTTAGTTATTTAAGTTATGCCAAGTTTACTGTTTGGGACTTGCTGGTAGTAAGTGTTAATTCTAACAAAACCATCACAATCTTATTCAATTAAGAGATGGCATTATATATAAATTTACACTAACCTTAAATTGGCAAAACAATAATTCATCCTGCCAGTTATTTATATATTCCGGACCGCAAAGAAAACAAAATCACATAAAACTCTTAGTTATTATTGTACATTACTATGTATTTGATTCAAATGTAATCTCTACTCATTTTTTCTATTGTTTTATCTAATATGTAGAAATGGGTGTATGTTTGTTTGATCGTATTTTGTGCGCTGCCATATCGTTGATCCGATTGTGATGGGGCATTTTTTGCAAAATGTTCAGGAGATTCCTGGGATGAGCATAGGCTATAAAAGAGATGTGATATTCAACTCCTACATCTTTAAAAACGGCACAATATACCTAGTAACAGTTATGGTTGATTTCGTTCTTACTACGGTCCGACACATTTAAATGACTGACACAAGATATTCCTGTCTTACCAATTTAAATTTTAATGACTTGACCTGACCTATATTGACCTATACTGAACCAACTTGACCGAACATGACTTATACTAGCCGAACCTAACGTAACCTAACCGAACATAACCGAACCTAACCTAACAACCTGATCATAACCTAAACCTAACATGAACCTAACCTAAATTGATCCTAACCGAATTTAAACCGAACCTGTACAGGACCTAAAACGAACCTAAACCGAACATATACTGAACCTACACTGACCCGAAACTGAACCTAACACAAATTTAACCCGAACCTAAAACTAACTGAGCCTAACCTAACTTAAACTGAGCGTAACCTTAACCTAACCTCAACCAAAATTGTTCCTAACCGAATCTAAACCGAACCTAAACCTAACCTAAAACGAACCTAAACCGAACCTTAAATGAACCTACACTGAGACTACATTGACCCTTAACTGAACCAAACATGAAACTAACCCGAACCTAAACTGCAGTAAACCGAACCTGACCCAACCATGCCTAGCTTGAACTTAGCCTGAATCCAAACCCAAACCCGAAATCAAAATCCGAACCAAGACCCGAATCCAAAACAAAATACCAAATATCCGAAACCAACACTGAAAGAAAAAGTGAATTCATAACTCAAACTCGAACGTAAACTGAACCCCAACTCAAACTGAACCCGAATCCGGACCTGAACTAAGCCTGGCATAAACGTGACCTAAACCTGATCTAACTAGGATATAACACTCTCCTAACCCTGACCTAACCGAACCGAACCATACCGAACCGAACCTAAATGAACCTATCCTAATATATCCAAACCTAATATATCCTATCCTATCCGAACCGAACCTAACCTGGACTGACCTGACTTGGCCGATACCTCACCCAACCGATACCTAATCTAACCCAGAAATGTAATCTAAAAAGACTAACCGATCCGACCAAACTACCCCTAAAATCGATGAAATTTCCTCTATAACAACCAAATTACCAGTAGCTATTCAAACTACCTCTATAAAGACCAAAACTACAAGTAAACCGATTAAACTATATATAAAACGAGAAACTATCCGTAAACAGATCAAGCTACCTCTAAAACGATAATATCACCCTTAAACCGACGAATCTACCACCAAAACGATCGAATTACACGTAAAACCTGCCAATTTGCCTCTAACCCGACCAAACAATCTCTAAACTGATAATTACGATATGAATTTATATTTATTTTTCTTTTTACATAAAAACACATTTAATTCGTTTAGGTATAGCAGGGCACACCGGGTATTGGCTAGCCTAATAGCCTATATGAAAATGACTGTTTGTTTTGTTTGTTCGTATTTTATGCGCTACCATACCGTTCACCTGATTGTGATGGGGCTTTTTGCAAAATGTTCAGGATATTCCCGGGACGAACATAGGCTATAAGAGAGTAGTAATACTCAACCCCTTCACGCCTAAAAATCATCCTTTGTTGTGAAAAACGTGAAATAAAGACCCTATTTTGACGCTGAAATGGCTTACGCTGCCTAAACCATAACAAATACACCAAATTAATGTACACGGATTTGAATATCTCAAAAAACTCTACAAAAAATCCTCGACAGCATATGTTTATCTTTTACGGATAACTCACAATAACTAATTTTGTCTTTCATTAATGCCAAGAAGATCGGGATAAGTAGATTCCTGGGCAAGCGTGCTGTGCCATACCGTTCATCCGATTGTGTTGGGGTTTTTTTTTTTGCAAAATGTTCAGGATTTTCCCGGGAATCTTATAGGCTATAAGGTAGTTTTAATGCTTAAGCCATTCATCCCTAAACATCACCCTTTGTAGTGAAAACGTGAAAAGTAGTTTTTTTACGCTTAAATGGCTTACGCTGCCTAAACCATAATAAATGTACCATATTAATGTACACATAATTTAATATATAAAAAACTCTACAAAAAAGTTCAAGATAGCATATGTTTATATTTTACGGATAACTCACAATAACCATTTTTGTTTTTCATTGATGCCAAGAATACCGTAAACGTAAAAACACATTAACATTTATTTAGGAGCAGCAGCGCACGCCGTATTAGAAACGGCAATTTTTTGGACACGGCCTTTGTACGTCACAACGTTTGTCTGGAAGAAAATTCAAGATAGGTTTCTACATGCAATGGTTGGCAGTTCCTTTATGAGAAAACATGTTTAAAGTCGAAGTTGTGTAAGAAAATCATTTTTTTTAATAATCCCACAACAGGCCTCGGGAGGCCCTTGGGGTAGTAGGAGGTTAAGGCTCCCACTTTTTCTAGACAATCGGCACTTGATGTCAGCCGGGTTGTCAGCCCTGCGTGACGCAGCCTTTACCCCAGAACAAACGTCTTGTACTCATTTCCGTTAGAGGCTGAGTCGACCCCAGGGCCATAGTGCCGCCAGAAGGTTTTGGTCAGTTTAAAAATCCTCACCCCACCGGGACTTGAACCCTCGACCTTCCGACTTGTAGCGCAGTGCCTTAACCACTACGCTACGACGTGTAAGAAAATCATAGGCTATTTAAAATTATAACAATCATAATCCCCCCAGGAGCTATCACCTTGACGTGGTGGAGGGGCTTAGTACCCGATGAACCAGACGACCCTACTGGGGAAGATTGACTTAGGTTAATCTTGCTGGTGGGTAAGAGGCGAGGGGAACTAAGTATAGCTCACAACGAAGGAATGGCGTCTGTATCCATATTGGGCGGCCACATCTTCGTCAAGTCTTCAACGGTCAACAGGGCGACAAGGAATAGCAACAGCTGAACTTGTAGGGCTTGAAGAGCGGAAGAAGCAGCCCTCTCTTGGGGGTGGATACCCAGAGGAGCATGTTTGGAGGCTCAGAGGAAGCAGCCCTTCCACCATCCTTGTCCTGCGAAGCGCTCGTAACGCTTCCAGGAGATATTCATCTTACTGAGAAGCTTCATGGAAATCAGCCGGATTGTCATTAAAGGAACCGACCCAAGCTAGATTTGGAAGACCTAGAAGACGTTGGGCTGATGCATTATGAAGTCGGAACGGGCAATTGCCTAATCCCTGGAGTGATGATGATGAACAATCATAATTTATATTTTTCTTTATTCAACGCCACCACATTGTCATTTCGACACTATGGTATTCTCTCCTAGCATGATGTTATTGTAACCCAATTTGAGATTGCGGCGCCTAGAAGGCGGAGTTACTCTGCCTCGATGATATATGATAGGTGATGATAATGATGCACCTGGAGAGGCCTTAATTCTAAACTTAATGAATATGTTAATGATAGTCAGATGAGTTCAGGGACCATTTACGCTTAAATTTTCCTGAGATTTGTCTTACAGGTGAGGGAAAAACTCCGAAAAATAAATCATCCTGAAAACTTGTCCTGACCGAGGATTGAACCCGGGCCCTCTGCGTGACATGGCACACGCTACCTCGAGACCACACCTAACGCATACGCTTTGTAGTAGCGAGTGATTAAGTAAGATGCCTTGGCGCATAGCTACGGGAAGGGTGTTCTGGCTCGAGTCTCCATAGGGGAAGACATTTTCTCATGGAATTTCGGCCAGTATGGGACCGGTGCCCACCCAGCATCGTGAGATAAGTAGCGACTCCAGGTTGAGAAGACCAGCTATAACGGCTGGGGCACCCGACATGGACCACATGTCAGCCCTACACTGGCTTATAATCGTCTACCTCTGTGATTAACACATGTGGACGTGAGGTCAGCAGCCGGCTGGTAGGCCAAGGGCCTTCTAGACTTGCGCGCTTGGAGTTTCATATATAAGTTATTTCCATTTCATATTACCTATGGTATCTATTTGTTATTCTTAGTGTCCACAAATATAGTTATAATTTAAACTATTACTACGTCGCTTTGGATAATCGGTCAATGAAAAGAGAAACTCAAAAAGTTTTGCTATACCTCATAGACATTGAATGTGGTCCCACGAGTGACGCTGCAGACATCGCTGTCTGATAAATATCCAACAATGAATCCATATCGACCACAAAAAAAAACATTAAATTTAGTTTAGTTTCTGTATTGTTGTCCATTATTCTCCATTATTGGCGTTGTTAACATGCACAAAACTTTTTGAGTTTCTCTTTTGATTGTCACCAATATCATTTAGATACGATTATCCAAACCGACGTAATTGTAGTTTAAAGTATGATACTATATTTGTGGACATGGTGCATATTTACTCATTCTAGTTATAGGCCTAACTATAAGACAAAGAACAAATCATGTCTGACATACTTTTATTCAAGTATAAGATAATATTCGGTTTTGCTCAGGGATTTATTTATCCAAATTTTCTGGTTATCTATGATTTCTATATTAATCACGGTCACTTACAGTGTAGACATTTTATTTTTACGTACTCATTTTCATCCCTTCGACTCTCTTACTGGTGCTAGGGGTCACACATGGGTTTAAGTGTCACCAGAACTGTCATAAATCATATTAGCGACGCTAAAAAACAGTTGATTCGACATTAATATCGGCCGTTTTTTATTATTCTCATCCTCTTGTGGGTAGTTAGGAGTCTCTTACTCCATACAGTTCTTTCCAAATTGCATGATATACGTATATTTTCCGTGATTGGTTGAAATTTCACCTTGCGTTCTAGAGTTATGCTGAAATATATATTGGTCGTTTTCGTTCTTTTTTTAAGACCCCCTCTCACTTTCTAGGGGTACAATGGGTCTTTTACCCCTTAAATCAACTTTACTCACATTGTAATTAATATTGTACCAAGTTCGGTTGAAATTCTTCTAAGCATTCGAGAGTTTTGCTGGCATATACATGCGTACTGTATACACACACACACACACACACACACACACACACACACACACACACACACACACAACACACACACATATATATATATATATATATATATATAATATATTTGGGTGCTCCAAAAAATCAAAGACTTTAATTTTTAACGCATACCCTCTTAATTTATTTGTATAATGTTAAAATAATTGTAAGTACAATTTGTTGTACAGTACTTAGGCCCACGGCAACCCGTGCCGACTTGCTTCGAAACATGTCAGGACTTTCAAACTTTGAAAAGAAAATTTGAACAATAATTTTTTTTTATTGTAAAATAATAAATAGTTATACGTTTTGGACATATTGATGATTTATTTACTAAATAAACTTTTAGTTCTAGAATTCTTATATACTAACCTAGTATAAATTTTCATGTCTTACTTTGACATGAAGTCGGCAGGGGTTGTCATGATCCAATCGCAATATTTCTTATTTGAGTTATTAAGATCAAACAGATAAAAAATACAGGGTATGCGTATTCGATTTTGTGAAAAAAATAGTGATACACAACTTTCTTTTTTAAAAATAAACTTGTAACGGTCGATCATGTATACTTTTTAATATATAACGCAATATAAAAAAATATTTTTTAGTGTGATCTATAATTTGTAATACTTACTTTGTTTAAGATAATCCACGTCACAAATTACACAGAAAAATTGTACTTATCGCGTAAAATTAGAAAATGTAGGACTGAGGAAAAGATAATTGTCTAACATAGTTGGTTGAAGACTGACACCATGCATGGGGTCAGAGATAGTTCATCGTACGTCCTCGACATGAATTCATTTGTAGGTCGACACTGACAGAACAAGAGCCATGTTAGGGTTAGAGTTCATACAGAAATAGTCTCCATTCTCATTCATGTATGACACATTCCGAAATTACACATGAATATGGCTCATTAAAAAATATTTATTAAATACACTGCATGAATTATTACCAGCATCCTGTCCTCTTGGTTGAAATCTCTGGCTACAAAACATGAAGCCCAGGACTTGATTCCTCGCCTTAGGAATGCATTCCATCAGGAATTATTATTATTATTATTATTATTATTATTATTATTATTATTATTATTATTATTATTATTACATTAATTTCCTTCAAATTTGCTAACTCTCCAGGGGGGTTTGCGTGTATTATTTTTATTTAACGACGTTATAATATGTAAGACCATTAGCATCACAATTTAAATCTGGACGTGACAATGCCGACAAATATTGCTCAAATGCCTCTTTTTTTCGGGCCTTAGATTATTTTACATGTTGTAGATCTATCAATTAATACCCGCGGGATTAGTTCCCTTCCGAAGGAACCCTTACTGAAGATTTTCATGTCCTGAAAAATCCATGGACCTCGGCCGGATTTGAAGTCCTTACCTTGAAATCTGAGGTGTGCATGGTTAAAAGTCGTCCACCGGAGCCGATTAACATTTTAGATATGCCCAAGAGCAGGTCTTTCACTGCAAACTCAACATTTTCCACTCTTTCCTTAACTCAACCTTCCTTTATGTATCCGTATATATTATTTTAATATTATCTACCATCTAATGTCTCTTTCTGCTTCTAACCTTCTTTCTGATAACCATTCCTTCTAGGGCATCCGTCAGCAGCCAGTTTCGTTTTAGCCAGTGGCCAATCAAATTTCTTTTCCTCTTCTTTATGAGCTCCAGCATTGATATTCGTCTAGCACATCTCTATTTTTTATATTTTTTCTGTCCATTTTATTCGCTTCATATATATATCCATCCATTGTAATTCTGCTCGAGGGCAGGTCTTTCACTGCAATCATAGCATTTTCATGCTATGCTTTGTAGCTTTACTAGGGAATTGCAGGTGTGGTAGCTTCCCGTTGCTTTCCACACCTATGAAGGATGATAATGATAAGGATGGTGTCCGAATGATTTTTGGGGACCGTTGAGCCCTAGGCTTCCTTTCCTGAATTTGTCTTACAGGTGAGGAAAACCCCCAAAAAACCTCATCCAGGAGCCTGTCCCGACCGGGAATCGAACACGGGCCCGCTGCGTTACAAGGCAGCACGCTACCTCGAGACCACGGCAGTGGACATATATATATATATATATATATATATATATAGAGAGAGAGAGAGAGAGAGAGAGAGAGAGAGAGAGAGAGAGAGAGAGAGAGAGAGAGAACAGAGAAATAATGAACAAAAATAAGAAGAAAAATAATACATTATCATAACTCAAGTCATGAATTTGAATAATTTTGATCCGTTCAGGCTCCAGTTAGCCAACAATGGTTTCAAGGGTCTTCCTTGAAGACTTTTATGCCCTTTGATTGATAGCAATTAACCTGAAGGACTATCCAGTGGCATATGGTTGATATTTTAAATCCAATTTTTTTTTTGTATTACAATAATTTATCTAAATCCTGTGCAGCTTTTAATCAATTTAAAATCTCTTCATTGATCTTGTAGTTGGACTAAATATGTATATCCCGTATTTCAGAACTTCTAATGTGTGATTTATCAGAGCTTTTTGAAGTCCATATTTCAGTATTATACAATAACATTAGAAAGACTGATGTGTTATATTATTCTTTGCGACTTTTGTACGTTTAAAAACATTGTTCATAAATTTTGTTACTGAAAATGACACCATAATACGAAGTAAATATAACTAGACCCACATGGTATACTTAAGTTGTCATATTGAATTTGTTTGTAAAAGGTAAAGTGATCCCACTACAGGTCTCAAGAGGCCCTTGGGGTAGTAGGAGGTTAAGGCTCCCACTTTTTCTTGACAATCGGCACTTGATGTCAGCCGGGTTGTCAGCCCTGCGTGACGGCCGCCTTTACCCCAGAACAAGCGTCTGGTACTCATTTCAGTTAGAGGCTGAGTCGACCCCAGGGCCATACAAAACTTTTCATAAGTAATGCCACGAGTGATTTCCAAATTATCGATGAATTCACGACTCGCGAAGTGAGGAGTGCATTTATCTAGAGAATTTGGAAATCAAGAGTTGCATTTGTTAGGACTATTTAACGAATAAAATTAAGCTGTTTACTCATAAATCATTATTTAAATATAGTTATTTTAAAATATTTATATATTTAATGTAAACGGCGATGCTTGAAAACAAATGAGAAACGATTGGTACGCTTCATTTGCTTCTTTTGTTCGTCACTGCAACCAGATCATATTATTTATTGCCAAAGGAACGCAACATTTTAAGAATACACTCTAGTGGAGAAAAAAAATGAAACACATCAAACTGTATATTAATTCATTTCTGATGTCCTATGATGTAAATATGACAATTATATTTTTCTGGAAAAAAAAAATACACTTAACAAAGTGCAAACAGTGGTTTCTTTTTTTTGGTGGTATAATCAATTGCTACAAATGTTTTATATTAACTCCCACATGCGATATGTGTTGACATTCATGCACTATATGTACAATCTGGTAGCCGTATTTCTCCGTGAGTCAGACACTGCAAAATAATGCTATAACCTATTCAGAATGTTAAAAAGGAGGTGCTTTCTTTATTATGATAAACTTTAGTTGGTAAATTCTAGGCGAAATAGGACTGTGATTGGTTGTAAATAAAAAAATCATTGTAACGTGATTGGTCATTGACTCCCATTTGGGGCATGAATTAAATAATCATAAGTAATGCCACGAGTGATTTCCAATTTATCTAGAGAATTTGGAAATCAAGAGTGGCATTTGTTAGGACTATTTAACGAATAAAATTAAGCTGTTTACTCACAAATCATTATTTAACTATAGTTATTTTAAAATATTTATATATTTAATGTAAACGGCGATGTTTGAAAACAAATGAGAAACGATAGGTACGCTTCTACTGCTTCTTTTGTTTATCACTGCAACCAGATCATACTATTTATTGCCAAAGGAACGCAATATTGTAAGAATGCTCTCTAGTGGAGAAAAAATGAAACACATCAATCTGTATATTAATTCATTTTTGATGTCGTATGATGTAAATATGACAATTATATTTTTCTCGATTATTACCTGGGAAAAAATACATTTAAGAAAGTGCAAACAGTGGTTTCTTTTTTTGGTGGTATAATCAATTGCTACAAATGTTGACATGTAAGCACTATTATATACAATCTGGTAGCCGTATTTGTTATAGGCTCAGTCACTGCAAAATAACGGTCAGACCTGTTCAGAATATTAAAAAGGAGGAGCTTTGTTTAATATATGATAATCCTAACACTGATAAATATTTCGTGAAACACGACTCTGATTGGTTGTAAAACAGAAATCATTGAAACGTGATTGGTCATTGACTCCCATTTGGGGCATGAGTTAAATAGTCAATGTAATGTTTTAAGTTATTCCTTCACATCTTCGTCATATTAATCATCACGGGTATTAGTCTAGTTTTCTTTAGGCTCCAATATATATTAATTAATTACAGTTTATTACTTTCTTTGTATTTTTTAATGTGTAGTAGATTCGAGCTGTTCTTCCTTTGTGTATATATTATTTTATTAGTTTTCATTTTAATGTCTTTAAAACCTGCCCTCGGGCAGAATTACTATGGATGGATGGAAATTCATTGTATTATTATCTTATTTATATTAAAATAATCGTTTAGTATCTAATATTGCTGTGATTTATATATTTGAATGTAACATATATTATTCCTGGTGTGTGGAACATAAGGCCACATGCCCTTAACTCCAAGATGCTAAATAAATAAATGTACAGTACATTAATCTTCTCTTTAAAGGGAACTAGATTCTTCCATCAAGTTTTGTATTTGCCTCCGATTACATTTCCCAGTTATATCACTATCTTTCGTGTGACTTACTTTAAGTTATAATATTATAATGATATTGTGAAAAGAAAAATTAATGTCTGAACCAGGAATCGAACCATGGTCCTCTAGTTCTCCAGACTAGTGTGCAGCCCACTACACCACCTGGTTCAGACTTTCATTTTTCTTTTCACAATATCATTATAATATTATAATATGATCCATTATTGGAACTGTGTTAAAATAACAGTATTGGAAAATGTTAAATTCCTTTAAGTTGGTATTCTATTTAAGCCATATGCACTGTTTCGAATTCTTCTCATAATCTTGTATTTAATTTAAATGCAATTTGCTTATATTTTCGCCAGCATATTTTAATAGCTTTATAGACTTATAATTGATTCCTAATAATAACTGACTTACTGGCACTATCGAAACCATGGGTTCATGGCCGCATGGACATAGACTCTCCGTATATCTCTATCCTGAGATAAGGGTTTCCAGTCATCTCCTGTATAATCTACTTTCCTCAAATCGTGGTTAATATTGTTCTCCCATCTCATTCTTGGCCTGCTTCCTGGGCGATTTCCTCTGGTTTTCCTAAAAGGAGTTTCCATGATGCCCTCTTTCATTCTTCATTCGTGCCACATGTCCTGCCATAATAATAATAATAATAATAATAATAATAATAATAATAATAATAATAATAATAATAATAATAATAATAATAATAATAATACTTTATTTATTCTGGCAGAGTTAAGGCCATAAGGCCCTCTCTTCCACTCAACCAGCACAAATGCAAATAAATATTTGACAAATTTAGATATGCACTATACTAATTATAAACAGTTAAAGATACAATAATGTAGCAATGTAAATGTTATGTACAAACAACATTTTATAGGGCCCATCACAGGATTCCAAATAATGCTAATGAGATTTTTTATCTATGCTAATACCAAATTTTCTTGATCCCTTATTTTCATTGGCAAAATTTTGCTCAAGAAATAAATCAACCTAGCTATAGGCCTACTATTTTATATACTTATTTTCTATTTTGTCAACATTTATTTTTCATTTTCTTATAAAGGAAATTTAAATTTCAATCTTTTGCAGAAAAAATAAACATATGGCAGACTGGATTACTCTTACTACCCGCCGCCCGCGCCGCGTCCCACTTCACTCCACTCGTAACTCATGCACGTATGTACATCTGCACTGTACAGTGGGTTGCCATTGCTGGATTCTGGCTTCGATTATTGTGCCTTGCAGTAAAAAACGACAGATTTTTTTGGACACGGCCTTAGTACATCAGTAGTACTAGCCGGTTCTGGCGCATTCACCACTTTTCATTTCCGATATATATAGGCTACACCAAAATCATATGAAAATAAAATAAAATAGGTCGGAAATCAGACAATTTTAACGCATTGATCTTCTAAAAAATAGATAAGATAAGCGTGAGATGCTTGAGAATATTTTGTTTTCGAGCTCATAAATTGTAAAATACATGAATCAGACCGTAAATTTGACGTTTTGTACAATCCAGAAGAATTTGAGGATCAAAAACCATTCAGATGTTATGAAGGAAATATTTACTTTTCGTTATATGGTACCAAAATATCTTTAAATTAGACTAACATAAATAAAATCTCTCATTTTGAATGTCAAAGGAAACAAAATCAAATAATTTCAAAATTGAAAGATTATTCCATCAGTGGCATATATTTTAATTTCTTCCTGTATATCATGTAGGATTGACGTCATTTTAAGGTGCCGTGCTCTTCAAATCCTTAAATAAATTCATGGATTTAAAAATAAATTTAAAACTAAACATCAACAGCTCAGTTTTGGCAACGGATAAAATAAATTAAGATAGCTTAGAGTTTCCAAGAAATATATGAAGTAAACAATTTTGTGTTGCTTATATATTATTCTCTATATATATACGTTGCATCGTTTATTAAAGTATTCTTTTCTAATAATCAACATAAAAATAAATAGTTAATAATTAACACAACAAAAGTAAATATATAAAATATTTGTATTCAGTATAAAAAATTGGTATAACATTTTTGCTTTTTGAAGGAATTGGTTAACAATTTTCGTGTCCTAACTTTCCGACTCGTGTCTTGTTCAAAGCGTCACCACAAGGACCGAAGTCTTCGTGACTTATTTTGCTCTACTTTTCAGCAATTTCAGTGCATTGCCTGTAATAATGACAATTTTTTATAAGTGAAGTAATGTTTACTGCCCCATTTTTCAGTAACTAAAATAATAATAATATATTATTATTACTATTATTATTATTATTATTATTATTATTATTATTATTATTATTATTATTATTATTAGAGTGATTTTGTCCCGCGCCGTAGCCGAGTGGTTAAGGCAAGATGCCTTGGCGCAGAGCTACTGCAGTTGCTCTGGTTCGAGTCCGCATGGGAGAAGAAATTTTATCATGGAATTTCGGCCAGTATGGGACCGGTGCCCATCCAGCATTATGAGGCATTTGGGTAGTAGCGACTCCAGGTTGAGAAGACCAGCTATAACGGCTGGGGAACCCAATGTGTTGACCACATGTCACCTCTACACTGGCTTATGATCGTCTACCTCTGTGATTAACGCATGTGGACGTGAGACCAGCAGCCGGCTGGTAGGACAAGGGCCTTCTAAGCCTGTCGCGCTTGGAGTGTTTTTTACACTGAAATTAATAACAGTAGTGATAATAATAATAATTACAACAATATTATTATAATAATAATGTTAATAATAATAATAATAATAATAATAATAATAATAATAATAATAATAATAGCTATAAATAATAATGACGGCCGCGGTGGTCTAGGGATTATGTTCCTTGCTTCTAAACCCGAGGTTCGCGCTTTCAAGCCCGGCCGGGATTGATGAATTTTTAGGATGGAGAAACCCAAGGGACAAGTCCTCCGGGTAGAACTTTAAGAAGTGAGTCCCTAGTTTGAAGATTTTCGGGCTCGTAAAAGAATCTGAAGTCTGAATAAAAAGAGCTCCGAACAAAATTTTATCAACATTCATTATGTCTTTGTTTCATATTAGATGTCTCTTCGATGTGCTGTACTAAATACATGTCCCTCGCTGACATCTACATAAGGAAATAAGCGAAACAAAATTAGTGTGGTTAACAAACTTCCTACTAGGGAGCACCCACGTCCCAAGTGGGACGAACGGGGATCACTCAATCATCATAAATAATAAAAATAACATTAATAATTAATAAAATCAAAGAATATAGAGATAAATGGTTTAGACATGTAGAAAAATGAATGTAACAAGGTTACCAAGAGCAGCATTAAACTACAAGCCAAGATGTTCAAGGAATGTAGGACGGCCAATGACAAAATTGACAGACCCCCTGTACGGGAGAACAGGCAATTTGCCTAGCCCGTGAAGTGAAGAAGAAGAAGATTAACTGTAACAATAATAATAATAATAATAATAATAATAATAATAATAATAATAATAATAATAATAATAATAATAATAATAATAATAATAATAATATCCGGCAGCGGTGGGTGAGATTTGAATCCCATCATGGAGTTAGTTCGTCCTAAATGGAAATCCATACTTGAAAATATGAAGCATTCTATATTGACTCTACTGACCAGCCTCGTGGGCTAGTGGTCAGCGTTTCTGACTACTGTTCATAAGGTCCCTGGTTCGATTCCCGGACAAATCATAGGAATTTTTCCTTAAAGGGAATTATTCGTGTGGTTCCCCATGGTCTGCAATTTAGGCCAAGTCTAGGATTAACGACTCTCATCATCATCATCGGGGCAGCGTAACTCCGCCTTCCAGGCGCCCCAACATCAGTAGTGGGTTATAATTACGCCAGTGCCAGGAGAGAACACCAGAAATGTCGAAATGACAACCTGGTGCATTGAATAAATAAATAAATAATATATATATATATATATATATATATATATATATATATGATATGAAAAGAAAAAAGTATGCTTGAGTCGGGATTTGAACTCGAGTCTCTAAAGTCTGTACCTTTAGCGCTCTAACCAACTGAGCTACCCAAGAATTCCAATACAAGCATACAATTTTCTTATAGGCCTACATGTAGTATTCTCAATTCACACAAGAGGTAGCGGAAATTTATTACAACTGCCATCTCGCGGCTAACATAACAGTTAAGCAAATTTTTAAAGAGAATATTTACTTTATAGCAGTAACGCTTTTATATATAGATATTATATATATATATATATATATATATATATATATATATATATATATATATATACTTATATATTGAGTCACTTTGTAGAACACTCAGTCTAACTTTGTCTCCTGGATATGAAGATGTTTAATCTACTACCTAAATCGTTTTAATATCCATCCATCCATAGTAATTCTGCCCGAGGGCAGGTATTTCACTGCAATCATAACATTTTGATGCTATGCTTTGCAGCTTTACTAGGGAATTGTAGGTGTGGTAGCTTCCCGTTGCTTTCCACACCGATGAAGGATGATGATGATGGCCGGATGATTTTCGGGGACCGTTGGGCCCTAAGCATCCTGACATTTGTCTTACAGATGAGGAAAACCCCCCGATAAAAACCTCACCCAGGAGCCTGTTCCGACCGGGAATCGAACCCGGGCCCGCTGCGTACGCTACCTCGAGACCACAGCGGTGGACCGTTTTAATATAATTTCGTATAATGTATTCACAATTTCATTAACACCAAACAGATATTTGAGACTCTTATTCGCGAGATCTTGATTTCAAATCCGGGTGCTTCCGAGAGTTTTTCTGATTCACTTCAATCGTTAAAGCAAACGCTGGGTTGGATATATTATTATCAAAACTCATTTCATCATCTGGTTTACTAAAATTTCTTCGTTTATAATTTATTATAATTTGTTCATTTGTAATTTATTAAAATTTATGTTACATTTATGGAAGATATATGGCCTATGAATTGAGAAAAATATACAATACACGCTACTGCTGCTTTGCACCAAAATATTTGTCGCGATGTGATCAACTGTATTCAAGTCTCTCAAAAAATCATTACAATTAAGAAAATAATTTGAACAACTTCTGATGATTTTTAAAGAGACTTCATTAGACTATCACGCCGCTTCATTTAGGCTCTCCGACACATATTTAGACACTCGATCCCATCAGCACATTTTTCCTCTATATCCATCATAATCACACTGTGAAATATTTTACAGTTTCACTTACCAGAACATGGAATTCCTTTCCGCCCTATGTCAGAGACTGTCAAACATCGTTCAGAAACAAACTGAAAAGTATTTATTAAGTTAATAACAAGCTACCTAACTTATTCACCTCACGATAGTATTATTTTAACAATTAATAATTTATCATAAGTAATGTCACGAGTGAATTTATCTAGAGGATTTGGAAATCAAGAGTTGCATTTGTTAGGACTATTTAACGAATAAAATTAAGTTGTTTACTAAAAAAAATATTATCTAAATATAGTTACCGGTATTTTAAATATTTAATGTAAACTGCGATGTTTGAAAACAAATCAGAAATGTGTGGTTATGTTTCAGTGTTTATTCACAGCGACTTGATCATATTATTTATTGACAAATAAGATCGCCATATTGTAAGAATGCACACTAGTGGAGAAAAATTGAAACCCTTCAAGCTGTATATTAAACCAACATTATAGGTTATTATCTTAGAAGAATTACACATGGAATCTTTAGAAAACAAAATTTCTGATTATACGTCATGTTCATCGAATGGAAGATCACAGAATACCCAAACAAATGTTAAGATATCAACCTGCAGGAAGAAGAAGACCAGGACGTCCACTCAAAAGACTTTTGGATGGTGTTTCTCTTGAGGCCGAAACAGGTCAACAAATGGCCTAAATTCGTGATTGTACTATGATGATGATGAATGTATATATTTCATAAACAACTCAGTAAAATCATTATTTAAAACACAATATTATTGAACACGCAATTATCAGATGTGTAGTTCGAAGGAATTTGTTCATTATTTGCTATATTCAATGTATGTTGGAGAGTCAGTCACTGCAAAATAATGCACTGACCTGTTCAGAATATTAGAAAGGAGGAGCTTTCTTTATCTCAAATGCAGGAGGTGGTGAAGAGAATTAAATAAAGGATGAGTAAAACACGACAGCCATTAGTTGTAAAACAAAATTAATTGAAACGTGATTGGTCATTGACTCCCATTTGGGGCATGAGTTAAATAGTCTTACGAACATAGTATTAAGTTGTTTATTTTAAATATTATTTAACCGAGAAATTAGTTTGTTATATATATATATATATATATATATATATATATCCACCGCTGTGGTCTCGAGGTAGCGTGCTGCCTTGTCACGCAGCGGGCCCAGGTTCGATCCCCGGTCGGGGCAGTTTTTCTGGGTGAGGTTT
This sequence comes from Diploptera punctata, assembly GCA_030220185.1. Classification (NCBI taxonomy): domain Eukaryota; kingdom Metazoa; phylum Arthropoda; class Insecta; order Blattodea; family Blaberidae; genus Diploptera; species Diploptera punctata. The sequence goes on along the minus strand of JASPKZ010000814.1, from coordinate 683,906 downwards.
CTATCGGGGTTTTTCCTCGACAAATGTCAAGAAAATTTTAAGGCTCAAACGGTCCCCAAAATCATATGGCCATCATCATCACCCTTATCATTATCATCACCATCATCATCCTTCACCGGTGCGGAAAGCAACGAGAAGCTACCACACCTACAATTCCCTAGTAAAGTTGCAAGCATAGCATGAAAATGCTATGGTTGCAGTGAAGGACCTGCCTTCGGGCAGAATTACTATGGATGGATATATTCATGTACGTTATATTGGGACAATCTACCATACAATTTAATTTAACTTGCTTGTTTACATTTTATTATTATTTTTAGTCTTATTTTAATTACTTTTAACATTATTATGTTATCGGTATTAATCGTACAGATATTACCTTATTGACCAAATTTTCATTTAGTACGAGTATTTAATATTATTATTGTTAATTGTGTTCTAATGTAACATATGTTTGACCTGGTGAGTGGTAGAAAAGGCCACGTGACCTTAACTCCACCAGGCTAAATAAATAATTATAATAATTTGTGAAATTATAGCCGGTATTGACAACTCTTTAATGCAGTTCAAATGTATTATTCTAACACAAAATTGTAACAATCATATTTATTACTAGATAAACGAGTTAATGTTATAAACTTATTAATTCAACCTGATAGAAAAATACTAAATATCACTAGAGAATCAAGTGACGATTGGATAATTATCAATTTTCTTTTCGGAAACTAAGCATTACGGCGATTGAAATAGAATTAGGGTTCAAACTCTTTGTCGAATTATTAGAAGCTAGAGATTATCTACTAGGAGTTTCACTAAAGAATCACTCATGTTATAAAATAAGAATATAGCGTTTTTGTTAGTGATAACTAGGGCTAGGATTTTTATGATATAGCATTTTTTTGTTTTTGAGGGAAGAGTGATATATTTCTTAAATATACATCAATTCTTTTTTATACAAAAAACTAATTGAATTAAAGTATTTTGCTAAGTCATATTTTCGCATATTTGGTAATTTATATGTGACATAGTATATTATATCAATGTATTGGTCATATTCGTCATATTTTCACTCTCTTAAGAAGTAAAGAACTTATCGTACAATTTCTTTCTTCCGTGTTTGAGTTGATAAATTTGTCAGAATTTTGTTTCTGGTAAAATCTGTCTTCTTCTCCTATTTCGTTTCATTTCACAGTGAAATGTGCATCCTAAAAATCTGTTTTTTAAGTCCCCCGAGTAGATCCATCCTGTTCTCCTACTTTCTTGGTATCACCTCCTCATTCCTCTGTCTCCGCTTGCGTCACTGGACAAGCTTATGCTATGTATATGCCAGTCATGTTTGCACGGATTCAAAATAACAACTAGAATATTACATTTAGTATTTCTTTTTGTACAGGTTAGGGAGCCGGGTTGGCTCTCTGTACCTTTTTCTTTATAGCAGTCGGAAAGAACCTGTTATGTTAGTATGGCTGTATTGTAAATGTGAGTGTACATTTTCTATTTTATTTTGTTTGTAATATTTTGGATTGTTCTCCATATTATATGTATTCATTTTCTATATCTCACGACTAAATTCTATGTTAAATAATTCATATTATTATGTTTAAACAAATTATAATTATTTTTATTTACAAGTATAGTAATGTTATTAATATTGAGTCATGTAGGAATCCTGTTAGACATTAGCTTAGTTCCTACAGTCAGATTCAACCCAGGAAGTTACTGTGTGTTTGGAATAGGGAACTGGGTTGCCATTGTAACAGTATTTTATTGAGGGAAATCCTTAAATAAAACTGTAGTATGCACCACAGCAGGTACAGAGTTGTAAGTTGTAGCCGACCAAGCCACCCCCTCTTAAAAAAAACAGTTACCACTTGTCACTGAGCTCATGCGGATATGTACTATCCTGTGTGAAAGTGTCGAGTCTCATATTTAATATAAAACTAGTCTGCATGCCGTAAAAGAAAACTGCTTTTAAATGTATAGTAAATATATTTGTAAAAAGTACTGCTAATCTTGCCCCTCCGACTGTCCCTAAACAAACAAATACCGTTATTATGAGTTTGGCAACATCTACCCCCGTACGTAGGGGGACACTGGCTTAGCCCGTAAGGTCTGTAGTAACTTCCTGGGTTAATTAGAGTGTATAGTCCGTCGCTGTGGCATAGTCGGTAGAGTCCCTACCTTCAACTCCGGCGATCCGGGTTCGATTCCCGGCGGGGTAAGGGATTTTTAAAACAAATCTCGGCTCAACTACGCTTTTACTAGCGCTTGATTTTTTAATTATATTGTTATAACCTATAGCTCTTCTTCTGTATTTACTAACATTATTTAATATTTTAAACTTTTCCAAACAATTTTTATAACATTATTAGACAATTTTGAAGTATTTATATAAATATGCAAATCACAATATTATGACACTGTTAGACAATATTGTGATGCTAACTGCTATTTTCTCCACAGAGTATATTACTTGGTCTATGCTTTTTTCTATCGCTGTTTTGGGTTATCACTGGTTGGATCAGCGTTAGGGAGTGATAAGTAAGTGTACACCCATTTTTAATAAACGTTTGGCAATTTTAATATTATTAATATATTTTTTAACATACATTTGGGGATTTATTGCAAATATTTGCCATTTAAATTTCATAGCGACGGATAGTAGTGAGGATGATAATCGATATATGGCTCGATTGTGGGTTATCGCTGGCTCTATAAACTCTGGCGCATGCGCACTGTTGTTCTAGAGGACTTTGAAAATATTTCAAGCTAGTTTTAGTGCAGTTTTTCCAAAATCTCAACCTTGGGACTGGGTGTGTGTTGTGTCCAAGTTGTACCCATTGGGTTTAATTCCTCTAAAAAAATAGAGTGTATATCATTCCCATTGTTCGTTACGTAAATTACTGTAGTATACTTCATGTTTTTACGAACACTATTTCTCCATCTTGCTCCAACGCCATTTAAATTTAATCTTAGCCTAATTCATTATTGTAGCCAAGGTAATATTATTCGACTACGTGATGTTACTTATGTGTCTGGTCCATAGCTCTTCAAACATATGCATAAATGTATAGCCAACAAGAAAAACACGGGCACACACGTGGTAAACAATATGGACTTTTTCCTTACGTATATATTAAACCTGAGCAAAAATGTATTGTCTCGCGACAATCAGGTACCTTCTGATAATTATCAGATTATAATCTAATATATAATAAATAATAGTTTTAAAAGACTAAAACAACACGCTTTATTAGAAAACCCAATTAAAAAATTAAAAATAATTTTAATTTCCAACACACTTGGGATAAAATTAATGTGGCGAACAAAAAAATAATATCCAACACATTTAGAATAAAACTAGAGTTATCTACAAAAAAAATAATTTTACCATCAAAAGCGTGGGGTGCTTTTTATGGTTTTTATATTTTCTTCTTAGAGACTTTATTTTTACCAATATATGTTTATTATCAATATTATTAATTGATATAGAGCATCCCACGCTTTTGATGGTAAAATTATTTTTTTTGTAGATGACTCTAGTTTTATTCTAAATGTGTTGGAGATTATATTTTTGTTGACCACATTAATTTTATCCCAAGCGTGTTGGAAATTAAAATTATTTTTCATTTTTAGTTCGGTTTTCTAATAAAGCGTGTTGTTTTAGTTTTTTAAAACTACTATTTATTTTTATTTTTTTAGTTTGGTTTTCTAACAAAGCGTGTTGTTTTAGTTTTTTAAACAAAAATTGTTTTAAACTATTATTTATTTTTTAGTTTTAATATTTTACAGAATAAGATGAAAATGTAAACATCTTTAAATTCAATACTATTGTAGTATGAGCTAAAAGTAATACTCTACTAAAAAAAATCCTCCTAGCCGGATTTGAACGAGCGATCTATGGATTACTGAATTATATACCACTACAGTCGGTCGCTCTACCAACTGAGCTCTTACAACGATTGATTAAGAAGTTGATAAGTCCGCAACCTATTATACCGGTTTTTATTATTTTGATTTTCTGCTGATTCTGGCCAGGATTTTAGAAACATTTATGAAATTATTGTATTGTCATTGGTCCTTTACAAGTATACAACGTTTCAAGTCAATTCAATGATTTTAAGTGGGTGAAAATCGTGTTGAAAGATTTCGTTACATAATTACAAGACACTTTTTTTGATTTTCTGATGATTCTGGCCATGCTTTCAGAAAACAATTATGAAATTATTGTATTATCATTGGTCCTTTACAAGTATACAAAGTTTCAAGTCAATCCAATGATTTTAAGTGGGTGAAAATCGTGTTGAAAGATTCCGTTACATAATTACACAAACACTTATTTTGGTTTTCTGATGATTCTGGCCAGAATTTTGGAAAAAAAAAAAGTTATGAAATTATTGTATTATAATTACTCCTTTACAAGTATACAAAGTTTCAAGTCGTTCCAATGATTTTAAGTGGGTGAAAATATTGTTGAAAGATTCCGTTACATAATTACACAGACACTTTTTTTGATTTTCTGATGATTCTGGCCATGATTTTAGAAAAAAATGAAATTATTGTATTGTCATTAGTCCTTTACAAGTATACAAAGTTTCAAGTCGATCCAATGATTTTAAGTGGGTGAAAATCACGTTGAAAGATTCCGTTACATAGATAGATTCAGGTCAAGCTAATATAAAGCGTGTAAAAATGAATGTGTGTTTGTTTGTTCATACTTTATGCGCGGCCATACCGTTGATCCGATTGTGAAGGGTTTTTTTGCAAAATGTTCAGGAGATTCCAGGGATGAACATAGGCTATACGAGAGTTGTGATACTCAACTCCTACACCCTTAAAAATCACCCTTTGTTGTGAAAAACGTGAAAAAATCCTTTTCTGACGCTGAAATGGCTTACGCTGTCTAAACCATCACAAATACACAAAATTAATTTTCACAGAATTGAACATTTAAAAAAAATCTATAAAAAGTCAGCGACAGCATATGTTTATCTTTTACAGATAACTCACAATAGCCATTTTTGTCTTTCATTTATGCCAAAAAGATATGGATATATATGTAGATTGCCGGACAAGCGTGCACTGCCTGTTGTGATGGAGCTTTTTGCAAATGTTCAGGATTTTCCCGGGAAGGTTATAGGCTATAAGAGAATTTTAATGCTCCAGTCCTTCACCCTTAAAAATAGTCCTTTGTTGTGAAAAGTAAAATAAAAGTGTCTTTTTGTACGCTTAAATGGCTTACGCTGCCTAAACCGTAACAAAGACAAAATTAATGTACACAGAATTGAATATCTCAAAAAATTCTACAAAAAAACCCACGACAGAATATGTTTATGTTTTAGAATATGTTTATGTTTTATGAATAACTCACAATAACTATTGATGCCAAGAAGATCGGGATAAATAGATTCCCGGGCAAGCAGAGCAGCAGCACGGATAACTCGAAATAACGAATTTTGTCTTTCAAATGCCAAATACATCGGAATACGTAGATTCCCGAGCAATGCCGGGTAATCAGCACTGGGTATCTAAAAATAATAATGATATAAATTTATGATTATTATTCCTTTTACTTATTCAACTAAACGTAAAAACACATGATCATTTATTAAGGCGTAGCAACGCACTCCGGGTATTAGCTAGTTTTAATAAAATAAAAGGAATGCAAGAATATCACATCAAATTCCATACTTTAGTTTTCTTGTCATTTGCATTTCATTCATAAATAAATAGTTACACTGCTCAAAACAATTAGAGGAACACTATGAAATATGCAAATATTTTTTCATTGGATAAAGGTACAAACATGAAATTAATAAAGTACATTATTTGTGGTTATTTATTTATTTATTTATTGCTCATGTCAGTAAAAACAAATGAATAACGCTGACAATTAACTTTTCAAATAATTCCGCTATGTAAGCAATTGAATCTTGTGATTATTTCTCATAGTTAAACACTCGTTATATAGAGTTAGTATCGTGTATGGCCTCCATGACATTCGATGACAGTTTGGTACCTTCGTGGCATGCTTCCAATAAGATTCTGGATTTCCTCTTGCGGGATAATTTCCCATTCCTCCTTCAGAGCATCTCCAAGTTGCTGCAGAGTTTGTGGAGCTTGATGTCGGTTCCTGACCTTCCTGTCTAGAAGATCCCACAAGTGTTCAATAGGGTTGAGGTCTGGGCTGACCGCTGGCCACTCCATTACCTCAATTTCATTCCTCCTCAGGAAATCCCTGGTGACAGACGCAGAATGTGCCCTGGCATTATCCTGTATAAACAGAAATCCAGGGCCTACTCCAATGGCAGCAGGTACTACATGCTCTTCCAGAACGTGCTCGATATACCGGACAGCATTCAGTCGCTGGGGAACAAGTACAAGGTCCGTACGATTGTTGTACATA
>JASPKZ010000814.1:0-57500 GCA_030220185.1 Diploptera punctata | reverse complement strand
AATAATCGCAATCATAATAATAATCGCAATCATAATAATAATCGCATCATAATAATAATCGCAATCATAATAATAATCGCAATCATAATAATAATCGCAATCATAATAATAATCGCAATCATAATAATAATCGCAATCATAATAATAATCGCAATCATAATAATAATCGCAATCATAATAATAATCGCAATCATAATAATAATCGCAATCATAACAACAATCATAACAACAATCATAACAACAATCATAACAACAATCATAACAACAATCATAACAACAATCATAACAACAATCATAACAATAACAATAATAATAACAATAATAATCATAATAATAATCATAATAATAATCATAATATAACCATAATAATAACCATAATAATAACCATAATAATAACCATAATAATAACCATAATAATAACCATAATAATAACCATAATAATAACCATAATAATAACCATAATAATAACCATAATAATAACCATAATAATAACCATAATAATAACCATAATAATAACCATAATAATAACCATAATAATACCATAATAATAACCATAATAATAACCATAATAATAACCATAATAATAACCATAATAATAATCATAATAATAATCATAATAATAATCATAATAATCCTAATAATAATAATAATAATCGTAATAATCATCATCATACTAATAATCGTAATCATCATCATCATACTAATAATCATAATCATCATCATCATCATACTAATAATCATAATCATCATCATCATCATACTAATAATCATAATCATCATCATCATCATACTAATAATCATAATCATCATCATCATACTAATAATCATAATCATCATCATCATACTAATAATCATAATCATCATCATACTAATAATCTTAATAATCTTCACACTAATAATCTTAATAATCTTCACACTAATAATCTTAATAATCATCATACTAATAATCTTAATAATCATCATACTACTAATAATAATAATAATAATAATAATAATAATAATCATAATCGTAATAATCACAATCATAATCATATTTCATTAATTATATAAAGTTGGTTAAACTCGTTAAAATGTGTCTAAATGGTACAGAGAGTGGGGTGCGTTTGCGCAAAGGGTTTTCAGATACATTTGAAATTTGAGTGGGTTAAAGTAAGAAGATGCACTTTCTCCTCTACTATTATATTTTGTACTAAAGCATGATATCAGATATTTAGGTGATAAAGAAGGCGAATAACTCGTATCCTGCCCATCGCAATCTACGAGACTTAACTCTTATTATTATAACTGGTTTCCCATTAAGTTCATGGCTCCCTGTTGTGTAGTCTTCTCCTTTCGCATGTCTGTTCATCTCTCTTTGGTCGAAAAAATTTATTTATTCTTTATTCTCAAATACTTGAAATCTTTTCTACTCTCTTAAAGTAACAGTAAATATTTCGCATCCAAATAACAGGGAGAATAACAGTTTTATATATTTTAAGTTTAATAGGCCTATTTTAAGTTTAATATATTTTTAGAGTCCACCGCTGTGGTCTCGAGGTAGCGTGCTGCCTTGTCACGTAGCTGGCCTGGGTTCGATCCCCGGTCGGGGCAGTTTTTCTGGGTGAGGTTTTTATCGGGGTTTTTCCTCACCTGTAAGACAAATGTCAGGAAAACTTTAAGGCCCAAACAGTCCCCAAAATCATGTGGCCATCATCATCATCCTTATCATTATCATCATCATCATCATCCTTAACCGGTGTGGAAAGCAACGGGAAGCTACCACATCTACAATTCCCTAGTAAAGCTGCAAGCATAGCATGAAAATGCTATGATTGCAATGAAGGACCTGCCCTCGGGCAGAATTACTATGGATGGATATTTTTAGAGAAGTTGGGACAACAAGAGTCTCTGTGGGGCCTAATACATGATGCCATGCATTTCCAGAATTGAACCTATGTTTAATTTTTGTTTGCAATTATTTTTCCTAGGTATTTCAATTCACCCACTTCTTCAAAATTTCCGTCATTTATCATTAACTGTCCATTTCCATTATATTATGTATTTCTATGTGCGACAATATATTTAGTTTTATTTACGTCTTCCTCTAGTCCCAATTTCTTAGTGTTACTCAATAGTTTGTGTTGGCCCTTCGTTCTAATGTGTTGGTTCTATCGTCTAATAGTAGACTAGATTATCATAAGTAGAGCGAGGAATTATATGAAAAAAATTATACTAAAATATGAAATCATAATAACAAAATATGAAAAATATGAAAATTAGAACACAAAAATATTATGAAGCTACCATTTTTTTTAACTTTTTACACATATTTATATACACAAGCCCTGTATAATTTATGGGTATACATACAAGCACACAAATGAGACAAGAAGACCTTTTTGTAGCTCAAGAAATCAAGAGTTTCACTGTATTTCCATTTTAATTAATTTTTCATTAATTCTGACTCAATATAAAATATCATTTAATATAATAAATTTGGGAATTTTTAACATTATGAGGTTTTATTGATTCTTATCAATAAAATATCATGTTCGTGATTTGAAGCAATTTTAATGGCTCACATTGAAGTATATTGTGTGAGGAATCACGCTAACAAGCCGGCAGGTCATGGGTTTGAGTCTCAATGGGGTCAGGTTTTTAGCTGGACCAAACCTTCTGGCGGCATCATAGCCCTAGAGTCTACTCAACTTTTAATTTAAATGAGTACCAGACGCATGTTCTGGGGCATCCCTTGGAGATTGTCTAGAAATGTGGAAGTCTCAACATTCATCTACCCCAAGGGCCTCCCAAGCCTGTAGTTTGACACTTTATTTCAATAAATTAATACTGGGTTTATATAAAACGCGATCAATTAATTTATCTAATGATATTTAATTACAAAATCCAAACATAAATAAAAAACAAAACATAGTAACCGCTGTAACTTGCTTCCATCGAATATACCACTGACAAAATTTAGAGTAGGTGCAGTTTGGATGACTTCTATTTACCTTGCATAAAGATAATGAATTCCAGTATATATAAATGTCACAATAACATTAAATTGGATGAATCAGAACACACGTAGACCAAGTCCTAACTAACTCACTGGCACGATCGAACCCGTAGGTTCATGGCCGCACGGCCATAAGCGCCTCCATACATCCCTATCCGGAGCCAATGTTTTCCAATCAATCCCCTCTATAATCTAATTCCCTCAAATCATGGTTAATTTTATTCTCCCACTTCATTCTAGGTCTACCAACTGGGCATTTTCCCTCTGGTTTTCCTACAAGAAGCTTCCATGCACGTCTTTCATTCCCCCATTCGTGCCACATGTCCTGCCCATCGCAGTAGACCAAGTACTGAATGTCATATTTGGAGAAACAAGATGTTAAAATAAATTAATCCACAAATAATTCTAGGGAGTATTTCAACTCTCTCTTTGCAATTACAATTATTTTTAATCCTATACATTACACGTATGAACATAGTGAAATGTAGTTAGAATTAGTTTAACGTTAGTTTTTCCATGAAATTTGCCCGAGCACAGTATGGTATGCATGTGCTTTGAATAATCAAATTATCAATTCTGTTCGTAATACACAGTTAGGAGCTTTTTATATATTTTTTAACGCCTGTCTGTCAGAATTATTTTGTACGATCAAAAAGTATGCTCCATATCATATGATGTCATGGGAGCAATCATGTACTGCACTATATATGATAGTTTGATGTAAGTGAGAATAATATTGGCTTTACCTACAAGAACTTTACTAATTTCATAAACTGTGGAACAAGACCTTATTTCACAGCACAGTTTCACGTTTAGCAGCAGCAGGCTTCCGTACATTTAAATACTGTAATCCATTCATAGAATAAGGACTGTCCTTAGGTAGCAAAAAGGAATAGGTTTCTACCTGAGAGAAAGAGTAGGTGCTTATTACTCTAACACTGTTGTTCTATTTATTCATGTTCTTGTCACAGGTAAGGAAATCCCTGTTCTTATGTAGTTTCGGACAAAAGCCTCCACTTGGTCATTCCATGTCTCCTTTTCTCAATTATTTTCTTTTATCAAATCTACTTATCTTGTTCCAGGAATTTTCGCCTGTCTACCATATTACATTGTCAAAAAATTTCAAAATTACAGTCACTCCAAAAATGTTTTTAACCAATTAGTAGAAATTTTATTTAAAAAAATTGAAAGTTAAAAAATATGAAGGAATATTAAATTTTTACTGAAATATGAACATTTCGCCAAAATATTATGAAATATGAAAAAAATATGGTCTTATTTGATTCCACATATTATAAAATGTAAAGATACTTTGTCTCAGTGCTGACTAATAGTTTAAAACATGAAATTTCATAAAATTCCTCGCTCTAATAAGTAATGCCACGAGTGATTACCAAATTTATCTAGAGAATTTGGAAATCAAGAGTGGCATTTTTTAGGACTATTTAACAAATAAAATTAAGCTGTTTACGCACAAATCATTGTTTAAATATAGTTATTTTAAAACGTATATTTAATGTAAATGGCGATGTTCGAAAACAAATGAGAAACGTTTGTTATGCTTCATTTGTTCTTTACTGCAACCAGATCACATTATTTATTGCCAAAGGATCGAAATATTGTAAGAATGCACCCTAGTGGAGAATTTTGAACTAAAGAGAGACAAGCAGGTAAGTGAATGGAGAAGAATGCATAACAGTGAGTTACATGATATTATGGGAAACCAGATGTAATAAGAGTTACGTGCATTGATATATAATTATAACATTGTAAATCTATTCATAATATACCAGTGTTGATATACAATTATAACATTGTAAATCTATTCATAATATACCAGTGTTGATATACATTTAAAATTTCGGCGGCTCCGTGGCGCATGCGGTTAGACTCTCGCCTCTCACCGCTGCGGTTAGACTCTCGCCTCTCACCGCTGCGGTTAGACGCTCGCCTCTCACCGCTGCGCTGGGGTCCCGAGATCGAGTCTCGGTCACTCCATGTGGGTTTCGTGATGGACGAATCGGAGCTTAGGCAGGTTTATCTCGGATTTCTTCCATTTTCCCCTGCCACAAATTTCATTCCACCATTTCTCCATGCTCATCTCATCCATTTTGTTTCATTTAATTCATCCGCCCCTGTGACGGTGCGTCAGAAGTGGTCGGCCGGCATCCTTGTCGTTCACAGACCTATATATGTATATAAGCATGAATATGAAAGTTTTCTTGGGTTTTCCGCGTCTTGGATTCAAGTTCGGCCTCTGGCCACTGATTCCGACGTTTCGGCATGATCCCACATGCCATTATCAAGGAATTTTTGATAATGACATGCCGAAACGTCGGAATCAGTGGCCAGAGGCCGAACTTGAATCCAAGACGCGGAAAACCTAAGAAAACTTTCATATTCATACTTATATCCGCGAAAATCTGCAATATAACATATATATATATATATATATATATAAAGGCTTCTTCTCATCTCATTCCTCGACCCGGCCCTGAGTTTGACACGAGTTGAGTATATATATATGTTATAATTAAATGTTTAACATTGAGCAATGCAAGCTTAATATGGAATGATAAGAAAAATAAATGCCTGGACGGAATTCGAACCTGGATCTCTGAGTCTGTACCTCAGCGTGATATCCATTACACTACCAGGCGAATCCAATTCAAACACTTATTTTTCTTATATATGTATGGAGAGTATAATACATATATAAGAAAAATAAGTGTTTGAATTGGATTCGCCTGGTAGTGTAATGGATATCACGCTGAGGTACAGAATCAGAGATCCGGGTTCGAATCCCGTCCAGGCATTTATTTTTCTTATCATTCCATATATATATATATATATATATATATATATATATATATATAATTGCCATGCGGTAAAGAGTTAATACAGAACACACATCATTTTAATAGCGATTGTAAAAAAAATACATGTTTTTGTGCGATAGTGCGTTTTGTCGTACTTACAGCAATGGCGACCATTATTGAAAATTCAACTTTATACATTTCGAGGTTGGCAACCTAAATAACTATACTGTAATTTACATATTACAACTCACGTGCGGGAAGTAAAACGACTGCCCTTTATGTATATACAAATATCCAAAAGGCAGTGTTAATGTACATTACATGAAAGAAATCACCGCATTTTAAATGAACTGAACTTTATTTGAAACAATATTGAAAGTTGACTTAAAATTCTACTGAAAACTTTTAGACTTTTTAGCTTTACGTCCAATATTCTTCTTTTTGAGGAAGCTAACTAATGTAACAAAATCTGCAATATTGATACCTTCTTTTAAATTTATCATCGTCATCAGCATTGCAAATTCTGACCACAAACTCGCTGGAGACTTTAATGTTCACTCTTAAGCACGAAATAAGCAACCATACTTTTTTTCACTTACAATACAATTCTTCTCCTCCAGCCACTTTCTGAATGAAATGTTTGTTTTTTCATATCTTAATTTAGATTTCTCTGGCACTAAAGAAGTACACCCAACTTCCCACGCTTCTTCAATTTCGTCGTTTTGATTACAATCATTCATATTTCCAGCCCCCCCTTTAGATAAAAACTTAAATTATATTATTGAATAATTAATTAATATAAATATTCACTTATTTATATGATTATAGTAAATATATTTATTGTTAGTACGTATTTAATTGTATGACTTAATATATATATATATATATATATATATATATATATATATAATATAAATAATTTAATTATATATATATTTAGTTTATCTAAATCTAATATATATATATAGGCTATATATATAATAAGTCATATATATATTCCTAATAATATATAAATGATTATATAATAAAAATATATTTAAATTTAAGTGGTTTATATTTATATAAATCTTATTATATAATTATCACTATTTATTTCAAGTTTATATATGTTATTGCTATTTATATATGGCAAATATCTGTTAATAATTCTTATACGAGATTGATATCTTAGGCCTGCTGTAATCTCAATTATTTTCGGTATTTAGCATATATATATATATATATATATATATATACATACATACATATATATATATATATATCGACCAGACTGCCAACGTCAGTCAATTATTTATAATGAAGGCAAATATTTGCAACAAAGATGTTATTATTTTACTATTATTTATTATTTTGGAAACACCATCGCGCTAAAAAATAATGTACAACGCACGTTTGTGAAGTGTTTTACAGAATCTCGCTATCGCTCGGTTTTTATACATTTTCCTCGATTTTGTAAAAACCACTTCCCAACCTCGTATTGTAATATACTATTTTTTGATTGTATAAAGTTGATCATATTTATCAAATTTTATTTAGTGTATTGAAATATATCTGATGCAGTATGTTATTTTTAATCAGTATTAGTATTCCAAAATATTTTATCCTGTGTACCCATTTAGAACATCTGGTTTCAATTGAATAACCGTGACGTGTTTGTATTAAAAAACAGCATGAAGTGAAAATGTTGTCATTAACAACTCGTGTTGCTCTCGTTTTCACGTAAACTCTATTATCAAATAACCCGTGGGTGGGAGATACGTAATTCTAATTTCCACCGGCGGGTTATATTTTAACAAACATGACACCACATGTTTGTGTTTAATTAGTACGCTTGATAGGAAAGGAGAGCTTTGCTAGGATACGTTTCAACCAATACGATTTCACGGAAATATTCTAAACTTACTGTTAAAGCACAACATCTCACCAGGCAGTTACTTTTATGGAAATGTATTACAACAGTTGGCAACACGTGATGCAACTCTTTTTAGCTCTTTCATAAACTCCTCTCAAATTTTATTCTTATGGTTCCATTCTTCAGATTATTTCCCACTATTTACAAGGCTTTTTACATTTTTCCTAACGATTATCTAATATATAAAAATGAATGTTTTTCTGTTTGTTTGTTTGTTTGTTCGTACTTTATGCGCGGCCATACTGTTGATCCGATTGTGATGGGGCTTTTTGCAAAATGTTGACGAGATTCGCGGGATAAACATAGGCTATAAGAGTAGTGATACTCAACTCCTATACCCTTAAAAATCGCCCTTTGTGGTGGTAAACGTGAAAAAAGTAGCTCGTTGGACGCTTAAATGCTCGTTGGACGCTGCCTAAACCATAACAAATACACAAATTAATGTACACATAATTGAATATCTCAAAAAACTCTACGAAAAAGTCCGGGACAGCATATGTTTATCTCTTACGGATAACTCACAATAACCATTTTTGTCTTTCATTGATGTCAAGAAGGTCGAGACAAGTTCGTAGATTTTTGTGCAAGCATAGCAGCATATTCTTTTACGGATAACTCACAATAACGAATTTTGTCTTCTAGCTCATTTATGCCAAGAAGATTGAGATAAGTAGATTCCCGGACAACGCCGGGTAAACAGCATGGGGTATCTAAAAATAATTACGGTATACATTTTTCCTCTAACTAATTTAACTAAACATAAAACATTAATTTTCGTATTCCAACTCATTTATGTAAAGAAGATCGGGATAAATAGATTCCCGGGCAACGCCGGGTAATCAGCAGAGGGTATCTAAAAATATAAGTTTATAATAATTTTTCCTTTTACTTATTCAACTAAACATCAAATCACATTAATATTCATTTATTTATGCGTAGCTGCGTACGCCGGGTATTAGCTAGTTTCAATATCATTTTCTATGATATTTAACTACATACGTAGCATAAAGACGTGGCAGTCATATTGATTTTAACGAATATCCTAAAGTCGTGTTCCAGTGCAGCAAACATAGTATGCACTAATTAACTGTATACATATATATATATATATATATATATATATATATGTATTGACTTAGGGTTTCACGGCCGGAGTAAGTGTGATGATCTTGAAGATTTCCGGCCTGTTGGCCGTGTTCTTGAGGCTTGAAGATCCCCGACGTTTCGCCAGAGACTGCGTCCGGCATCCTCAATGGTTGTCTTGAAGAAAACTCTTCAGAAGATAACCCTTGAGAATGCCGGACGCATTATCTGGCGAAACGTCGGGGATCTTCACACCTCAAGACCACGGCCAACAGCCCGGAAATCTTTAAGATCATAATGTACACAATAGGCCTACTTCTGAATTTCAGAACTTATTTATTTTTGAGCGTTGCCTTCTTTCACAGGTTATAGTGCTTAAATTGGGTTAGGTAGCTTTTAGGTTGATCTTTCATAGGTTAGAGTACTTAAATTGCGTTAGGTTAGCTTTTAGGTCCGTTAAATATCGTGTCTATGTTGGCTTCAAACGATGATTCCATAGCGTAAACCGCTTCGCGTTTGTTGGCGCATGTGCAAAGGTGTTTGAATGGAACTTAGAAAAAAATTTCGCGTCACATATTGTAAAGAATCCCCCAATATCTTAAATTTATTTGTATTCACTCAGGCTTATTCTGAAAATAGTACAATAGGCCCCTACATTGTGAAATTGGAAATATATCAACAGTACAAAGTATTATTATTGTTATTATCGTGTAAAATGTTGTTTGTGCATGAAATTTACATTGCAACATTTAATATATTTTTAACTCTTTATAATTAGTATAGTGTATATCTATATTTGTCATCATCATCAACAACAAGGATTAAGCGCAATGGCCTATTCCGATCTCATTATAGGTCGAACTGGTCCTTCCATCTCCTCAATGGTCTTCCCAACAATCTTCTCCCTTTTGGTTTATAATTATACATTCTTCTTGGTAAGGGCTGTTCATTCATTCGTAATACGTGCTGAAGGTAAGCATTTTGATAGTATTTTATTTTTTCACAGAGATTAAATATGTTGAGTTCTGTTCTTATATCTTCGTTTTTCTTTTTATCGGGCCTTTGGTATCCTGCTATTGCTCTCAACATCTTCATTTCTGCAGCCTCTATTTGTTTACTATCTGCCTTTGTTAATGTCCAGGTTTCACATCCATAGATAAGAGATGGAACTGCCAATACTTTCTAAAATTTTAAAATAGTTTCTTTTCTAGTTTTATTCAATAAAGTATGTTTAATTATGCCACATAGATAACTGTATTTATTGTATTTTAGTGTGTTTATCTAAATTTCTGTCATTACCTAAATTACATCGCAAATAATTAAAATTCTGATCTTGGTCTACAATTATATTGTTTATCACTATTTTTGTTTTTATTGCACATTTTCCTATCAGAGCTAATATTATTGTTTTAGATGTAGATATTCTTAAATTTTATTTTAGAGAGATATTATTTAAAGTATAAAGGGATTGTTGTAAAGCATTTTCTGATGCTGTCATTATTACTTGGTCATCTGCAAAAGCAGAGTTGTCAATACACTATTTATATTAATTTGTTCTTACCATTAATTAATGACATGGTCCAAGTATAAATTAAATAATACTGGTGACAACGGACACCCTTGTCTTACTTCCTGGTTTATTTATATTTTTTGTTTACTAATTTTATCTCCGCAGTCTATTTTGAAATTTGTTTCTAGATATAAAGTCCCGCGCCGTAGCCGAGCGGTTAAGGCAAGAAGCCTTGGCGCAGAGCTACGGGACTTGCGCTGGTTCGAGTCTCCATGGGGGAAGAAATTTTCTCATGGTATTTCGGCCAGTATGGGACCGGTGCCCACCCAGCATCGTGAGGCAATTGGGTAGCTACAATAAGTAGCGGCTCCAGGTTGAGGAACCAGCTATAACGGCTGGGGGACTCGACATGCTAACCACATGTCACCCCTACACTGGCTGTTGATCATCTACCTCTGTGATTGACACATGTGGATGTGAAGGGCCAGCAGCCGGCTGGTAAAAGGGCAACCGCTGAAAAGTGGAAAGACCCTCAATCGGATCGGTTTCTAGATATAAACTCTGAATGGCTCGTATAAGGTGTCGAGGAATTTTTTTCATTTCTATTATGTTCCATAATTTATTTCTACTTACACTATCAAATGCTTTAGTATAATCAACAAAAGCTATATACGTGGGTAAATTAAATTCTTTTCATTTTTCTATTAATTGTGCCATTGTAAAAACACAATCTATAGTTGTCAAATATTTATTTGTATTTGTGCTGTTTGTGTGGAAGGGAAGGCCTTATGGCCTTAATTCTGCCAGAATAAATAAAACATTATTATTATCATTAATATTATGATTAATATTACAAACGTACTGACAACAAAAACTCCATGGCGCGACAGACCTAGAAAGCCCTTGGCCTATCAGCAGGCTGCTGGCCTCATACCTGCATGTGCCATTTACAGAGTAAGAACGGAGTGGAGTTAAGCGGGACTCAGCGCGGAAGCTAGTTAGTGAGGGTTATCCAATCTACCAATTATAGAGTTGTCTTATTTTCCTATAGCTTAAATTAGATATTTGGCGCTGTGCTTTAGTGCCTTGCAATTAAAAACGGCAGATTTTTTTTTTGATATGGCCTTTGTACTTCGTAACGATTCTCTGGAATACATTTCAAGGCAGGTTTCGGCAAGCAATATTTGGCAGTTCCCTTGTGAGCAGTTAGTGTAGCCATAAATAAGGACAATCAAATAAAAAAAATGAATACCAGTAGAACAGCAATTATTACTGTTGCTGTCCAAAATAACCGACACTATAATAATTCCGCATGTTAATCATTGTCGTGCGTCACCCGCTTTTATATAAATGGACAACCATCACAGTGAGGCGATATTAATATGGATTGAATTAGAGCAAAGTAAACAACGCGCAAAAAGAGTAGTAATAGTCAATTAAGTTCGCAATATAAATAAAAGTACGTTGCGCAGGAAGTGCATAAGCTACGCGAAAATCTGTATGTAACCTGTAAGTATAATATAAACCTGTTTGCATAAAATTTCATGAATATCGGTTCAGCATTTTGGAAGTTTATAAATCACAAACATTTGCAGGCTGAATTTTTATATTTAAATAAATAAATGTATATAAACCTCAATAACTACATTCCTTCGGAATTCGCTAAAAAGTAATTTATAAACTAAAATATAAGTTTTCTCAGTACACCTAGATATTGGTCAATTATTTATTTAAGATTATTTTTATTTTATGTTTATTTTTGTTTTTTTACGAAGAATATTATTTTATCTGATTTCGGTTTCTTTATGTCTTTTCAATTAGAAGACCATAAGAAGCGAATCGAAGCGCTTTCCTTCATCCCTAGAATCGAGGCACTTTTGTCCAGCTGTGATTGTGGTAATGTCAAGGGAAGGGACCAAATTGTGTTGGTAGGACCAGAATACAGATAAGGGTGGCGATTGTGTAATGTCTGGAAGCCAGCCTTGTGGTTACAATCAATATACTTTTCCATCCCTCTTTTTGTCTGTTTCTGTTTTTATTACGTTCTCTTTCAAGCTCAATATTCTTCAGAACCAGCGCCACTATAAAGCTTGATCATAGGTCTTTGGAAATTTTCACTAGAGTCTGCATCATGTCCTATATCCGTCAGTTATTTTAGTTTCTTGTAACATGGAGCATTTTTGTAATGCAGGGAATTATTCTTAATGAGTTGTTTCAAATAGCTTCCCATTGGTCCATGCAGTAAATATCAATTTAATTAATCAATTGATCTGGCGTTTACTTGATGAAAAGCCATATTATTTATTTACTAAATAAAACTTTGAAAGTTTTATTGGTTTTCATAAATATTTATTTTAATCAATATTCATGACAGCTGTTTCGATACACTGTATCTTCTTCAGATATGTGCCACAAATACAAATTATTTTCTTATTCATGTTTGTGGCATACACCTGAAGAAGATACAGTATATCGAAACAGCTGTCATGAATACCGATTAAAATAAATATTTATGAAAATCAATAAAAATTTCATAATTTTGTTTAGTAAATAAGGAATAATTTAATTACTTAACATTTAAACACATTATTTAGCAAAATATAATAATACTAGTAATGATAATAATGATGACGATGACGAGGATGATAATGATGATAATAACAATAATAATAATAATAATAATAATAATAATAATAATAAAATAATAATAATAATAATAATGATATGGTAATAATAATAAAGTTAATGATAATAATAATAATAATAATACTAATAATAAAGTGATCCACTAAAGGCCTTAGGAGGCTTCTAGGGCAGTAGAAAATAAAGGCTATCATATTTATAGACATTCGGAACGAGATGTCAGCTTTGAGAGTTGGCCCCATTTACCCTTAGAACAAGCGTTTGGTACTAATTTCCGTTAGAGGCTGAGTCGACCTCAGGGCCATTGTGTCGCTGCTCCATTGCGTGACATGCCTAAAAGGCCCTTGACTGTGAGCCGGCTGCTAGCTTCACATCTACATGTGTTAACCACAGAGGTGGACCATCATCTGACAAGTATGGGGGTAATATGTGGTCGAAAAAAATTGTATTTTTTTATGTAAATAAACTCAATTTAATTTTAAAATCCATAGTCCCCTAGCTGTTATAGGTGGTTTTCTCAATCTAGAGCCCCTCCTCATTGTAGCTACCTAAATTCCTCACGATGCTAGGTCGTCACCGTATCATAGGTCGAAATTACGTGAGGAAATTTCCTTCCCCATGAGGATTCGAACTAGCGGAATTCCCATAGCTCTGCACTAAGGCACGGTGTCTTAAATCACTCGCCTACGGCGCGAGACCTCTCGGCTTGTGACATATTGAATAACAGTAACGACGAGTACGATAATATTTTATTTATTCTGGGAGAGTTAAGGACATAAGGTATCTTCCACCCAACCAGCACAAATGTATAAAGTACACATTTTCAATTATTTATACAGTAAAACCTGTTCAAAACGGAATCGCATGGGACCAATTATTTTTTCCACATTATACAACATTCCGCATTATAAAAAACAAAAAAATTAGTAACCAGTCTTAGATTATAGAGCACCGTATATGAGTTTTTATGTACCTTGGATTAATATTGTAGATCCGCTGCCGTTGGAAAGTAAGTAGTAGTAGGACTTTATTAGACAAAAAGTAAGATATTTACAATATTATTTACAAATATGGGTCGCACGGGCAGTAAGCCGTACGTGCTGTTGACAGTCCGTTACAATAAAGTAATAATTGGTACTAGTGTAAAGAAAAATAAACAACAAAAAAAGCAATAACATTACAATTACATAAAGAAAACACAATAATATTACAATTAAATAATAACACAATAGCATTATACACTAAAAACATTAACATTACAATTACATAAAGAAAACACAATAATATTATAATTAAATAATAACACAATAGCATTATACACTAATTAATTTATATATAATTATTAAGAATTAATGGTATTGCATTTTGATAACATATATTTATTCAAGAATGAGTGTTGTCCTTATTTTCCGCGTTTTGTCTAGAAATTTACCGAGGTTTATCCTATTTTCTGGATTTACCAATAACTCGTAGCATGCCAATCTTAAAAAAAAAGTAAGTATAGTATGTACGAGCGACTTCGACGCTAACGCGCGAAAAAGAAAATAGTCCCGTTTCGTCAGCGTTAAAAATGTCTCTTAGGCGAGTATCCTGAAATTAAAGTATGCAATTTCAGTTTCCACTTACTAACTATACTTTCGTCCACATTCTTTGATTCCCCGCAAATTTTATTCCACACTACAGTGTGTCGCCTTTTAAAACTGTCCAGAACCAACAACCTGAAGATGCCTTGAAATCGTTATTCCCTAGGGATATAGCAACAACTAGAGCTTGGCTTTGGAGCATCGGTCACCGATAAAATTGGAGATTTTTTGATTGTTGAGTTGTAAAATACTCCCACACCTTGTTGATTTCTCCATTCTTCATTTCCTTTTTTTTTTTATTTGATCATTTCCTTGCGTCCATTCATTCATTCATTATTTTTACTTTGTTTTAAAATCTCATAAACTTGGAATTTTCCACATTTAAATTTTGCCATTATTTCGCGTACTGAGAGTTAGTTTTTCTTTAAATTCAATCACTTTCACCTTTTCGTTTAATGACAATAATACATACGATTTAGCCGTCTTTATTCCGTAAATTCAGAACGCTACCTGTGAAAGATACGTAGGCTACACAATCAGTCTCAGATCTTAAACTAATTTAAGATTTTACAGTGCACTGGTTATTTGTAAGACAGATGTCACACGCCAGATATTTGTTAAACGAATCTGTATTTCGCAAAACGGATGTGCAATGAGGCCGAAAGAAAATTCCAGATACAGGCAGAAACTCTACTCCCGGCGGAAGGAATCATCACTTATTGTTGATTCGCCTAATAGGAATTAAATGAAGTGGAAATTAATTTATTTCTCCATATTTCCGCCTTATAAACATTTTCTTTCATGAATTGCGTAGAAATGTCGTTCCGTTTCGTGTTGGACAGATTCCGTTTTATACAAAATAAATACACGTAAAATTACTATCATTTTGCCGGGACCAATACATTTGTTCACATTGGACAGATTTCCGCATTATTCACGTTCCGGATTAAACAAGTTTTACTGTAAAATATTTATTAGAGAGCATATATATAGACTCTCTACAATGATCTAGTTATAGGTCTAATTATTATAAAATATACTGTAGATTATCATTAAATGAATTATTGAAAGAGTACAGGCGTTAATTTATAACATAGAAACATATTTTTGGGGAACTTCGTTTCAATATAACCGAGAACAAAAACTTATTAGTTGTAACATATCTGTAACTTAATGTTAAATGGAGAAAACTATATTTATTTTATTTGAAATATAGGGTATAATTAAACAGAATTATATGTAACGAAACATTATGTAAATTTACAGTTCAGAATTTAATAAAATAGTATATTATGATGCGAGGTTGGGAAGCGGTTTTTACAGAAGTGAGGAAATGTTTAAACCGAGCGATAGCGAGGATTTTAATTTTCGAGATTCTGTAAAACATTTCATAAACGTGCGTTGTACATTATTTTTTGCGCGATGGTGTTTTCAAAATAATAAATAACAGTAAAATAATATATTTGTTGGAAATATTTGCGTTCATTATGAACAACTGACTAACGTTAACAGTGTGGGCAATATTTATTAGTTGAGACTAGAGCAGGCTGTGATACCAATCAGTCATAAAATGGCAGCAAGTACGTATTTATTGCTTTATATTGTTTTCATATAAAGTTCAGTTAATTTAAAATGCAGTGATTTGTTTCGTATAATGCATATTAACACTACCTATTGGATATATTTTTGTATAATTATACATTATGTCCCGCGCCGTAGCCGAGTGGTTAAGGCAGGAAGTCTTGGCGCAGAGCTACGGGACTTGTGCTGGTTCGAGTCTCCATGAGGGAAGATGTTTTCTCATGGTATTTCGGCCAGTATGGGCCGGTGCCCACCCAACATCCTGAGGCGTTTGGGTAGCTACAATAAGTAACGGCTCCAGGTTGAGAAAACCAGCTATAACGGCTGAAGGACTCAACATGCTGACCATATGTCACCCCCCTACACTGGCTGATGATCATCTACCTCTGTGATTGACACATGTGGATGTGAGGCCAGCAACCGGCTGGTAGGCTAAGGGCCTGTCGCGTAAGGAGTTAAAAGTATACATTGTACGTAGTATACATAAAGTGTGAAAATGAAAATCGAGTTGATTTCCTCCTTCGTTTGCAAATATTTCTTGTGTCTTAACGAGACTGAGGCGTTCCACCTACAGGGGAGAAATTCAACTACACTAATTTAGTTATACTTTTTTTTCGGATATGTATCATTGAATGTCTCAGGGTCAGTGTTCTGCCCCATAGTGACATCTAGGAAACCAAGGTAGAACTAGGATGGGAAAATTCGGTAAATTTTGCTTAGAACCCTTTTTATTCACGCTTAAGATCTTTTACGAGCCTGAAAATCTTCAGACTCGGGTCCCATGGCTTAAAATCCCTCTCGGAGGACTTGCTCCTTGGATTTTTCCGTCCTAAAAATCCACCGACTGCGGCCGGGTTTGAACCCGCAACCCTCGGGACCAGAGGCCGCATTAGCAAATGTTTCCATTAAAATAAAATTATGAAACTAATATATGAACTGAAGTAATATTAATAGATGGTTGACAATTCCCTTGTTACATCAAAGTTGACATTTTAAATTCCTCTACTGCGCCTGGATATTGAACGCAGGACGCCAAAGTATAAGACAGGAATAAACAGATCACGCCTCGACGGCAACATCGGAGCTGATGTCAGCATAACTGTTGGTTTGTTGTAATGTTGAGGTTGTAGTCCATTGCTTGAGGTGCGTAGAAATTAACGGATGCCAGTACTCGTGGTTTAGAGTTCGCCTCTGTGGGGACAGGGATTAGCGGCAGAGGTTGCTAGGAAGGGACGTAATTAACCACCATTACTTTATGTGTGTGGATAACCGACATAGCTCCAATTGCCTGCACTCGGAATGCTGTCTGACATTATCCAAGTTAGCTATGCTATAGTACAGTTCCAAACTTTTCAAGTATATGCACATTGATGTACTGAATTATTAAAAACATTACACTTCTTTCAATAAAATACTTTGAAGGAGTAGGCCTATGTATATATATATATATATATATATATATATATATATATATATATATATATATGGTATAATAAGAAAAATAAATGCCTGGACGGGATTCGAACCCGGAACTCTGAGTCTGTACCTCAGCGTGGTTAGCACGCTGAGGTACAGACTCAGAGTTTCGGGTTCGAATCCCGTCCAGGCATTTATTTATCTTATCATACCATATTAAGCTTGCATTGCTCAATGTTAAATATTTAATTATAACATATATATATATATATATATATACACAACTTTCTTCATTAGAGGATTGCCTCAAGGACAAAGTGATACAGACAATTAATTTTTGAGTTTATGAAATACATTTTGTAAATACATTAAAAAAATTCAAATTGTAGGCCTAATTAAAGTATACATACTACAAACTAGAAATTTTGAAAAAAATGGTTTCTTATAATTGAAATTGATCCTCTAATGACAGCGATGGCAATTTTATTAAGATACACCCTGTCCAAATCTAAGGAATTCGAAAATTTGGCTAGGAATCCTGGTATAGTACCTCTTGCCCCAGTCATCAATCCTGTGACAGTTGTACTATCTAGTTGGTATTTATAAAGAATACATGTGTTTACTGCTTTCATCCTCATTTAACGAGACTGTGTTTTTATAAAGTAGTCTGTAGCGGGTCTAGTTATGTTCCTTGTCTCTAGGCCCGAGAGTCACGGGTTCAAACCCGGCCGGGGTAGATGCATTTTTATAATGGTATGCACAGAATAATTAAACATAGGCTCAATTCTGGAAATGCACGCTATTTTGCATTACAGCGACACTTATCATTCTAACTCCTTGAAAAAAACATTAAACTTAAAGTTTATATAAAACAGTTAGGCCTATTCTCCCAGTTTTATTATATGGATGCGAAACATGGAATCTTACTTTAAGGGAGGAAAAAGATTACGAGTATTTGAGAATAAAGTTCTTAGGAAAACTTTTGGGCCAAAAAGAGATGAACAGACAGGTGAATGGAGAAAACTTCGTAATAGTGAGCTACATGATATGTATAGGAAGCCAGATATATTAAGAACATTTAAGTCTCGTAGGCTGCGATGGGCAGGACACGTGGCACGAATGGGGGATGAAAGAGGCGCATGGAAGCTTCTGGTAGGAAAACCAGACGGAAAACACCCAGTTGGTAGACAAGAATGAGGCGGGAGAATAACATGAGGGAAATAGATTATACAGGGGATAATTGGAAAACATTAGCTCATGATAGGGATGTATGGAGAGCATATGTCCGCGCGTACATGAACCTACTGGTTCGATAGAGCAAGTGTGTTAGTTTAGTTAAAATCTATGGAGCAAGTCATCCGGGGGGGGGGAGACTTTAAGCCGAGTCTGAAGGTTTTCAGGCTCGAAAAAGGACCTAAACCTGAAAAAATAGAGGTCTATATGCAAATTTTGTCGACCTTCATTATCAAAGTAATACCTTAGTGCTTACTCGATGTTTCATTGAATCACCATTCATGATATCTGTAGAGAAATACTTACTTACTTACTTACTCACTGGCACTATCGAACCCGTAGGTTCATGGCCGCACGGACATAAGCTCTCCATACATCCCTATCCTGAGCTAATGCTTTCCAATCATTCCCTGTATAATCTACTTCCCTCAAATCATAGTTAATGTTGTTCTCCCACCTCATTCTTGGTCTACCAACTGGGCGTTTTCCTTCTGGCTTTCCTACAAGAAGCTTCCATGCACGTCTTTCATTCCCCATACGCGCAACATGTCCTGCCCATCGCAGTCTACGGGACTTAACTGTTCTTATTATATCTGGCTTCCTATAAAGACCATGTAGTTCATTGTTATGTAGTCTTCTCCATTCACCTGTCTGTTCATCTCTCTTTGGTCCAAAAATTTTCCTAAGAACTTTATTCTCAAATACTCGTAATCTCCTTTCCTCCCTTAAAGTAAGAGTCCATGTTTCGCACCCATATAATATAACTGGTAGAATAATAGTTTTATATATTTTCAGCTTAACGTTTTTTGAAAGGAGTTGGGACATCAAAAGTCTCTGCAATGCATAATAGCATGCATTTCCAGAATTGAGCCTATGTTTAATTTCTTTGTGCATCTCATTCCTATTTGTGATTATTGTTCCTAGGTATTTGAATTCAGCCAATTCCTCAAAATTTCCCTCATTTGTCATTAGCTGTCCATTTCCATTATATAATGTATTTCTACGTGAGACCATATATTTAGTTTTACTGATATTTACTTCCAGTCCTAATTTCTTAGTGTTACTCAATAGTGTGTGCGTGTTGGCCTTTAGTATCTGTAGAGAAATAAGCGTAACTAAATTAACATGGTCTAGAAACATCTAACAAAGGAGGGGAAATGGCTAGACTCAAAGGGCTGTCAAGCCAACAAGTAATTTTTATAAAATTTGCTCGTTTCTTTTTATTAACTCTACACTTTTGCCTCCATTTGTTTATTTGACTCAGCAGTTATAGTCGTAATAGAAATAAAACCGTGTCATATATTTAATGAGCATAAAAAAATAACGCAAGCCCGAAAAAAGACTCCTCGTAAAAAATTCGCTTCTTTCACACCTATATTTGAATTGCAGCGTTAATATCCTCAAGTGTTAAGAGTGCGTCCCTCGCCGTAGCCGAACGGTTTTAAGGTCATGATCTCTATAGGACTTTGACGCAGCGGACTAATATGGATTATTATGATGGCAGATAGTGTTCGGGGTCTATTAGGGCCTTGAAGTCTCCTAACATATTTTTTACAGGCGAGGAAATTCATGCGCGTAGACTGCGATGGGCAGGACATATGACACGAATGGGAATGAAGGAGGTGCATGGAAGCTTCTTGTAAGAAAAACAGAGGGAAAACGACTAGTTGGTAAACCAATAATGAGGTGGGAGAATAACATTTTCCACGATTTGAGGGAAGTAGAGTATAATAATAATAATAATAATAATAATAATAATAATAATAATAATGATTTATTTTAGCTGGCAGAGTTAAGGCCATAAGGCCTTCTCTTCCACTCAACCAGCGAATAGTAAAATTATACAAAAATTACGTACATATTACAAGTTTAAGATATTAAAATACAGACTAAACAAAATACAATGATGATGTAATCTAATACTAGCTAATACTAACAAAAACATAGAATATAATAAAATTAAGATGATATAAAATAAAGTAAGTAGCTTCCTAGATGATTATTAATGGAATGCTCTATATAGTTGTTATGCAGTTAATGTTTTCATTGTGTCGAACTTAAGATATCAGTTAATTTGGATTTAAATAATGATAGCGATTGACAGTCCCTGACATGACTGGCAAGTGAGTTCCATGCTCTAGCCGTAGATATTGTGTAAGATTCAGAGTATAGACAGGTCCTGTGTTGTGGTATCAAAAGTAAAGAAGAGTCTTGTGATCTTGTTCCTAAATTGTGATGAGCCGATAAATTTTGAAAACGTGTTGTTAAATAAGTTGGTAAATATGTGTGCAGAATTTGGAATAGTAAGGTATGTGAATGTAAAGTTCTTCTGTCATTTAGGCGTAGCCATGATAAGGCCTGAAATGAAGGAGACACGTGGTCATAACGACGGAGATTGAATACAAATCGAATGCACGCATTATGAGCACGCTGTAGTCTGTCAGATCAGTTGTCAGATTAGTCAGTAATATGTCGCAGTAGTCGAAGTGTGGTATTATGAGAGTCTGTACAAGTATTTGTTTTCAATTTTGTAGGAAGGAAGTTTTTAAAACTATTTAGGGAGTGAAGAATTGAGAACACTTTCTTGTAGGTGTTATTCACCTGGATTTTCCAGTCTAGGTGTTGGTTCATATAGATACCCAGATTTTTACTACTGAGCTGTAGGGGATATTTTTGTCATTTATGAGAATTGTAGGGATATTTTCGTAATTTATAATGCTTTCAATTCGCCGATGTCCTATAATTATGCACTGTGTCTTGTCAGCATTTAGATTAAGTCCATGTTTCTTCGACCATTGGGAAATTGAGTCTAGGTCACTATTTAATTTGTCTAGTGTGTCATGTACATCATCAGGATGGGAGTGAATGTAAATTTGCAAATCGTCAGCGTATAGGTGATGTCGACAGTAGGTAAGTCTAGTGGATATATCGTTAATATAGATAGAGAACAGAAGTGGTCCTAACACTGAACCTTGTTGGACGCCACCCTTCAGTGATAGCCAGGATGAGGAAAGTTCTGCATTGGATACACATTGCTGGCGACCATGAAGATAGGATCCAAGCCAGTTAACAGCATTGTCCGAAAGATTCAGAGTGCGTAATTTTGCTATTAATATGTCGGTGTCAACAGTGTCGAAAGCTTTACTGAAGTCCAAGAGTATAAATATTGTCATGTGGCCACTGTCCATTGCTTCACGCGCATCTTCGGTAACTTTAAGAAGTGCGGTTGCCGTACTATGACCTGTCCTAAAACCTGATTGGTGTGGGTCGAGTATGTTATGGGCGTTAAAGTAATCAGTTAATTGTCCATGAACAGTGCGCTCCAAGGCCTTAGAGGGGACTGGGAGGATGCTGATTGGTCTAAAGTCGTTTGGTGTTACAGGTAATTTAATTTTAGGGATTGGTCTGACTATAGCTTTTTTCCAGAGTTCGGGGTAAGTTGAGGTCATGATTGAGGCATTAAATATATGGGTTACAGTTGGGAGTATGACATGGAGTATTTTCTTTAAAAAGTCGATACTTATATTGTCTATACACTGTGTCTTAGTTCTAATGCGGTCCAGGGATAGTTTAACGTCGATTGGCATTATATAGGAAAAGAAGAATTTTTCTCGGGAAGGAGTAGGTGTGGATAGGAGCTCATCTATAGTTTGTTGTTTGGTCGTAGTGTTCATGTTAAGTGTGGCATACGATGTGAAATGTTGGTTTAGATCGTCCAGTGATATGTTAATGCTCTCTCCTTTGGTTGTCGGCTGCCGTAGACCCATTGATCTAATATGTTTCCACATATCACTTGCAATTGTGTTTGGATCAATGAGACTATGAGCATACCGCAACTTAGCGTTCCTAATGTTTTGATTAGTTTTGTTTCTTAATGTCTTATATTGTCTTAAGTTAGCGTCACTTTTGTCCCGTCTATATTTTCGAAAAGCAGCAGCGTCCCTCTTAGCCATCAGTAGCCGAATTTCGTGGGACATCCAGGGAGCTGGGGATTTAGTAATTCGTCTAGTCTTCAAGGGGCTATGTTTGTCGTAAAGTTCTAATATCATATTGTTAAATTTAAGCAATTTTTCGTCAATTGTGCGTAGGGTCCAAATATCATTCCACGACATCTCGATAGCGTTTGCAATTAGAGCTTGCTGGTTAATATTTTTTAAATTTCGGTACGTCAATAATTTAGGACGAGTCCTAGGACACTGGAGAGAGTATTCGATATATATGACGTCATGGGCTGATATGCCGGGGGCAGATATTTGTCCGTAGTTTATAATTTTCTGTGAACTTGTCGTGGCTATGATGTCTATTAATGTATCAGTCGTCGATGTGTGATGGGTTGGTTGTAAAGGCAAGACATGCATATTGCATGCGTGAAATAATGCCAGTAGTTCTGATGATGATGAGGAAGAAAGTAAGTTAGAGTTAAAGTCGCCCATTACTATAACATGCTGATAATGCGGCAGTAAACTTAATAAAGGTGTTTCTATGTCACTAAGATACTCTACTTTCGGAGGTTTGTACACCACACACAGGAGACATCTCTGTAAACTATCTGAAATATCAATGAAGAGGAATTCTGGTCGTGCATTGTAATCAGGGGAGGAGTGAAGAATGACTTTGGGCTCTAAGTTCGATTTGATATACATCGCAATTCCCCCACCTCTTTTTCCTAGTCTATCATTGCGACAATACTGGGGATGATTAGAAAACATTAGCTCAGGATATAGATATATGGAGAGCTGATGTCCGCGCGGTCATGAACCTACGGGTTCGATAGAGCCGGTTAGTTAGTTAGAGGAAATTGATGATGAAAACCATCTATACCTTATCCGCTCTTACAGTGATCCTAACATCAACAAGCGCCTACAGTATCCTTCCGCTATTCGCGCCGCAACTACTGTTACTTTTGACAGGAAGATGACAACACAGCAACAGAAGACTCGACACTTTCAGCCATTTTGTTTCACGAGAATCGACTGAAGCATGACTCAAATGCATCATCCGTTTGTAATTATTTTAAGTCGTAATTATTAATTAGGAATATTTTAGAATACCTTCTATGTTTTGAATATTATTATTTTCATTCACGAAGAGTAACAAGTATATTTAGAGGACATATTTTTAATTTAATGAAGGGAACTACTTTTTGACGCATTTATTGCTTCTGGATCTTACGTCGGTGTCCATAATCAACGAAAAGCGAGCAGGTCATATGGTTTTGTTTAGATGAGGGTCACTTTAAGAGCGGATAGCCTTCAGGAATCGTGTTCCGACGAGGAGCGAACCCACATCCGCTGTGTCTGAGGAAGCAAGTTACACTTAATTCAAAGGGGCAGATGAGGCCGAAAACTTGTATGCATGGTGCATAACGATCCTGGGCATAGTAATAACAATGTTAACCTAGTAATGACGATGTTCTTAGTTCTAGTACTTGACTTATTCTCTTTATAACCTAATTCCAGTTTTATAGTCTGGAAGCTGACGCGGGATGAAGATAAGGTAATGTTAGTATTATAGAAGACGTTACGTGAGATTGAGCGTCTGAAATATAGAGAGTATTCTGTATTGCAGAATTTGTCAAGAGAGACGTTATCACAAGGGTCCACTGAATAGCGAAACCGGTTCATCCTCACCCTTCTGAAAATCCGTCGATAAAAAGATTTTCTTACAAGAAGAGCCTTCTAACCTCCTTGTCTTGCATCTAACAATAAGATGTTTTGCCTTTATGTTGGCTGCACTGACGGTTCAGTGAACTAGTCCACTACTACAGTATCTATTCTTCTTAAAATTAACGATCCTTACTTTATGGTAAAGACTTCTTATTTCGGATTTTGATAAAATGCATTTTTCAGAGACGTTGAATTTTGGATAATAAAGGTTGATGGTGAATTTGTAAGAGAGAAACATAGTAAACAATTAAATTAGATTTATTTATCTGTAGGGTATCATCTTTCATTCTTCAGGGTTTGTATGATGGTACATAAAATATATACTTAATAAATTAAATGCTAATATTAACTATACTTATGCATTATTATTATTATTGTTATTATTATTATTATATCATTTTATTTTGTATCTCTCGAATATTCCATGTTCCAACTAGAACTGTTAAACATTGAAAATCTATATATGAAAGAAAATAAATAAAAATATTATTATTATTATTATTATTATTGAGAGTCACAAAAAGCATTTAACTGCTAAATTGATAATATTATGTTACTTGATTTACCAGTAATTGATATTTAAAATCATTCTTGTTGTCCAAATATCTTAGGCATATCTTTCTAATGATCGTTTTAATGGGAAGTTTTCTCGATTTTTATTGTTTTTACTTAAAGTGATTTTACAATTTGTCCCTCCATCGTTATTTTAATTCTAGCCACAAATTGCACACACATATTCTATACTTATGCACCTGTTGTATATCATCTGCAATTCTATTAATCGTACCTTTCTTTAATATCCGAGGAATTCAATTTTATCCAATTATATATATATATATATATATAGTCCACCGCTGTGGTCTCGAGGTAGCGTGCTGCCTTGTCACGCAGCGAGCCCGAATTCGATACCCGGCTGATGTTTTAATCGGAGTTTTTCCTCACCTGTAAGACAAATGCCAGGAAAACTTTAAGGCCCAAACGGTCCCCGAAATCATATGGCCATCACCATCAGCATCATCCTTATCATCATCATCATCATCCTTCACCGGTGTGGAAAGCAACTGGAAGCTACAACACCTACAATTCCCTAGTAAAGTTGCAAGCATAGCATGAAATGCTATGATTGCAGTGAAGGACCTGCCTTTGGGCAGAATTACTACTGATATATATATATATATATATATAGTGTATTAGTGGTTATGCTCCTTGCCTCTGGTCCCGAGGGTCGCGGGTTCAAATCCGGCCGAAGTCGATGGCTTTTTTTAGAATGGAAAAATCCAAGGAGCAAGTACTCCGGGAGGGACTTTAAGCCGTGGATCCCGAGTTTAAGATTTTCAGGCTCGTGAAAGTTCAGGAAGAAAAGGCATCTAAGCAAAATTTACCAAATTTTCCCGTCCTAGTACTACCTTGGTTTCCTGGATGTCAGCATGAGGCGGAACGCTGACCACGGACCACTCAAATTACATCTATACGAAATCAAGTGTAGCTAAATTAATATGGTTCAAATTCTTGCCTGTAGGGGGAGAGCGCCTAAATCTCTGTTAAGGGAAACATGGGCTTACATTACATTACACACGCACGCACGCACATACACATACACACACACACACACTCACACACACACACACACACACACACACACACACACACACACACACACACACACACACACATATATTCCATTCCATCGTAATTCTGCCCGAGGGCAGGTCTTTCACTGTAATCATAGCATTTTGATGTTATGGTTTGCAGCTTTAGTAGGGAATTATAGGTGTGGTAGCTGCCCGTTGCTTTCCATACCGGTGAAAGATGGTGATGGTGATGATGATGATGATGATGATGATATTGATGATGATGATGGCCAGATGATTTTCGGGCCCTAAGCTTCCTGACATTTGTCTTATAGGTGAGGAAAAACCCTGAAAAAACCTCACCCAGGAGCTTGTCCTGACCGGAAATCGAACCCGGTCCCACTGCGTGACAAGATAGCACGCTACCTCGAGACCACAGCGGTGGACATATATATACATATACATGCGTTACTGCTATAAAGTAAATATTCTCTTTAAAAATGTGCTTAACTGTTATGTTAGCCACTAGATGTCAGTCGGAAGAGTTTCCGCTACCTTTTGTGTGAATTGAGATTACTACATATATAAGAAAAAAAAAGTATGTTTGTGTTCGAATACTTGGGTAGCTCAGGTCGCTAAACGTACCGAGTTTAGAGACTCGGGTTGAAATCCCTACTCGAACATTCATTTTTCTTTTCATATGATATATATCATTAAAGTCCACCGCTGTGGCCTCGAGGTAGCGTGCTGCCTTGTCACGCAGCGGGCCCGGGTTCGATCCCCGGTCGGGGCAGTTTTTCTGGGTGAGGTTTTTATCGGGGTTTTTCCTCACCTGTAAGAGAAATGTCAGGAAAACTTTAAAGCCCAAACGGTCCCCGAAATCATATGACCATCATCCTTATCATTATCATCCTTACCATTATCATTATCATCATCATCCTTCACCGGTGTGGAAAGCAACGGGAAGCTACCACACCTACACAATTCCCTAGTAAAGCTGCAAGCATAGCATGCAAATGCTATGATTGCAGTAAAACCTGCCTTCGGGCAGAATTACTATGGATGGATATCATTAAAAAAATCAACAGAAACTTCTACTTCTGTCTCTTAATGCAGTTAGTCGTCGGGTTCACTTTGGTCCACCCAATACCTCCATCGATTTTTATACCTACACATTCTTTTCATTTCCAACGTTGTTTTGTCTCGCTTTTGGTCAATTCTCTCCATTGAATTTATCAGTTTAACTCTACATATTCTTCTTCTTCTTCTTCTTTCCTGGGTTCATATTTTCAAGTCTTGTTAGGATTTTCTTTCATCTGACAAAATGCATACTATTATGTGCTCAAACCACTTTAATTGACTTTTTACAATGACATAATCCTTATTTTAGTGTCTTCTCCAACAAGTGAAAACAATAGTTAACAAAAATTAAGTAACAAAACGGTAGATAAGTTTAAAGGCAAATTATATTGAAACTGTATGATACACGATACTTAATGAAATACTATCCTGTTATGAGTGGCAAGAAAGTATGCACTAGGCTCTAAGATAGTATTTATACTTTTTATACATGTCATCACGTTGTCTTTCTAACATATCTGGTACTCTCTATTACCATGGCGGAACTGTACCCATTTCTTAAGTCTGGAACGCGGAGTTACGTTACCTGGATTATATGATTAGCGATTAATGATAATAAAGGACCAGGAGAGTCCTTAAACCTAAAGTTTAATCTATCCAGATCATGAGTGACCACAGGAAAAATTCCATTTAAGAAAACATTCCTGTGGTTTGGCCGGGAATCGAAACCGGGATCCCATGCGTATGAGGATGGTCGTAATACTTATATAGCCGAATGGACATATATTTAGTGTCTGAGAATTGAAATTTGCAATGCGTTCCAAATCGAGCAGCAAGAACTAGAATGAATATTACTGCTATTGGAAATAATTTCACTTAGAACTACTTTTTGTAATCAATTGATTTTGTGATGGAAATCCACGTTGTTTACTCCGTATTTATGAAATAAAATAAAAGTGTCAAAGTTTTATATGATTTTTAATATTCATTTTTAATAAAAATTCGTTACAGCTGTATCAGTATTTTGCACCATATTCAGGCGAATACTACAAATACAAATTAATTTTATTATATACAGAGTGATTCAGAAATATGGCTATACGTTTGATCGCATTTTGTGACGAAAATATTATTATTAAAGGAAATATGATATCATTGGAAAGGGAATCCTTCAAATTACAACAATAGGACAAAACAAAACAAATCACTGCTCACGTGCCGCTTGTAGGGTTGATTTTTGTGGGCTAGCGTCGAACGCCTCCACAACTCTCTTCGTTGTTTCTGCTTCCGTGCTAATGCGAGGCCTTCCAGGAGGTTTGATTTTCTGTATCCTTCCCGTTTCTAACAGTCATTTTCTCCACTTCCCCACAGTCGACGGCTGCAAAGCTACGTTAAACTCACGTCTTGCCCGCCTTGCGGCTTCACGATCATTAGCATACATTATTGCTCATGCAGCAATTGTAATTTGCTGTTGCATATTCAACGCCATTTTGACTAATGACGTAAGTTCTACACTGTTTTGTTTTATTCCATTGTTGTAATTTGAATAATTATCTTTCCAACGGTAATTTCATATTTCCTGTAATGGTAATATTTTCATCACACAATGCGATCAAACGTATCGCCATATTTATGATGCACCCCGTATATACTCACAAGTACGTAACAAGTGTAAATATGCAACTGAATGTAAACAAAAAAGTGTAACACACATTCTCTGGAGTGTACATATAATAACAAAATTAATTTGTATTCGTAGTATTCGTCAGAAGAAGGTAGAAAGTAATGAAATAGCAGTAATGAATTTTTATTAAAATAAATATGAAAATCGTATAAAACTTCGACAGTTTTTTCTTCATTGTGTAAATCTCTGATCCATTTAATAAAAATGGAACGGCAATAGACGAAATTAAAATGCTAAATCTATTTAGATAATATTGTTTTTAATTCAGAAACAAATCTAAACTGAAACAAATAAAATATGAGTTAGTTAATTAGGTTAATTAAATTTACAATATGTTCATTTGTATTGTTTTGTGGTACGTAGAGTCAACTTTACGAGCTGGAATGTGTTAGCGTTGAAGGTATACACGGTGCTCTAGTGAAATTAGTACGTCACAATTAAGGATTAAACTGGTAGGGACGCTTATCACAGTAGTAAATAAGCACGCATGGTCAAGTGCAAGTTCTCTGTAGCTTGAAGCGTCCTCTCTGAGGTCCTGTCCACAGGATATTCAGTTCCTATTTACGACGCGACGGTGTTAAGCAGAATATCTCTACATTCACACTGGAATATTGAATAGTAACATTATCAAAGTAGAGCATTTAAGCGTGTTATACTTATCCTACACGGAGTCCACCGCTGTGATTTCGATGTAGCGTGCTGCCTTGTCACGCAGCGGGACCGAGTTCGATTCCCAGTCGGGACAGCCTCCTGGATGAGGTTTTCTTTCGGGGTTTTCCCTCACCTGTATGACAAATGTCAGGAAGCTTAGGGCCCAACGGTCCCCGAAAATCATCCGGCTATCATCACCATTCTTATTATGATCATCATCCTTCACCAGAGAGAAGCTACCACACCTATAATTCCCTAGTAAAGCAGCAAAGCATAGCATGAAAATGCTATGATTGTAGTGAAAGACCTGCCCTCGGGAAGAATTACTATGGATGGATCCTACATGGACATTTTTTAACGCAATTGAAATTTGTGCGTGAAAGACCCGAAACTTTTTTCTCAGAGGCCTCTTTCTTCAGGTAAAGTGATTCCATTACAAGCTTTAGGAGGGTCTTGGGATAGAAGAAGGTTAAGACTCCCACTTTTTCTAGAAAATCGGCACTTGATGTCAGCTGAATTGTCAGCCCTGCGTGACGGCCGCCTTTATTCCCAGAACAAGAGTACTCATTTCCGTTAGAGGCTGAGTCGACATCAGGCCCATAGTGTCATCTGACTCGAACTTTCGACCTTCCGGCTAATAGCGTATTACCTTAACCACTACGCTATAGGTGTCCGCTCTTTATTCAGGAGTGAGGTTATTTTTACATTCTGTAAATCTATAAAATGGGACTCATGGCTTTACTTCCCTTCTAAAGGAAACATTCTCAGGACTTTTACGACCGTAAAAATTTATCGATCCACTCTGGGTTTGAACTTGCGAATATCGAAATCAGAAGCAAGCATAATCCGTCTCAGGTTCGAATTCTCGCAGTTCCGGAGGGGTAATATTGGTGGTGAGATATTTCCGTTTTTCTCGCGGTTCTCCCATTTCACGAATTTCATCCCACCAACACTCTCCATTCCCCCTTTCCTCCTTTTCATGCCATTTAATTTCTCATTCATTCATTTCATGTCACCCTTTAGCTCATCTCAGGTTAGGAAAAATAGTTCGGCTGGTAATCCACAGGTGTTGAAAATACGTGATTTCAGGATTTAGTGGGGGTTTTTCCAGAATGTTGCTTCATTATTCCGAGTCTGAGTAGTAGATTATGCAAAAATAATTTTGTCCTCACTATTAAAAGGGGCGGAAGGGAACAATTGGAGTGTTGTAGTCCCCCTTCGCAGCCATGGGTCTAATAAAAAATGGCGGTATGGGTTATGGGAGTAAAACCTGATGTGTCGGACCTAGAAGATGACCTGCATAAAACCGTTGAATAGATTTCATTCCACTCATATCCATAATACTGGGATAGCGCAGTAGATCTTTCAGATCGCAGTGCTCAGGGCAATCTGTCCTTCCAGTCTGAATAAAGAGCTAAAGATATCCATTCTACCCTATTCACAATATCTCACTCATCTGTGGATACATAATTAACATGTAAATTGAGGCACCAGTAAAACGAGATCTATTCTTCACCAACTTCACCAAATAAAACAAACATATAAAAATATCTTCTCCATAATGCATTCCCTAAAGCGTCTCAAAAACATTCTTCCTTCAGCTCTTAAAAAAATTTAAATTCAGACCTTAGTGTTACCGCATTTTGGCTATTGTGACGTTCTTCTAATTGACGTAAGTGACGGACTATCGGACAAACTGCAGCGTGTCCATAATATGTGTAACAGATTCATATTTAATGTTGGAAAATACGATCACGTTTCTCCATTCTTCCACGAATTGCCATGGCTACATCTAAAAGAGAGAAGAAAATCGCA
Organism: Diploptera punctata; assembly: GCA_030220185.1. NCBI lineage: Eukaryota > Metazoa > Arthropoda > Insecta > Blattodea > Blaberidae > Diploptera > Diploptera punctata. Next base: position 26,258 of record JASPKZ010000814.1, on the reverse strand, counting down.
CTGTCTAATTCTCTTATTTAAGATCCTACATACCTTGATTTCCAATTATTTATCATCTCGTTTCCAGTATATATCCTCAAACCATAACTTAAACACAAGATCACAACATAGTCTCTTGCTTGATATACCGCAACATAGGACATCACATCACTCCATGTCATATACCATTTTCACTTCTCGCAACTGGAATTCCTTACCACAAAAAATAATGGGCTGCCGGACATTGGCATCTTTTAAAAGAAATCTAAATTTATATTTGCTCTAACCTCGACTTCATTATTACCCAGTGTAAGGTATATATTAATTGGTGTTTCTCGTATAATTTATCATATTTAGACTATTATTATTATTATTATTATTATTATTATTATTATTATCAAGAACAGGTAAGTCTCGTAGACTGCGATGGGCAGGACATGTTGCACGTATGGGGAATGAAAGACTTGCATGGAAGCTTCTTGTAGGAAAGCCAGAGGGAAAACGCCCAGTTGGTAGACCAAGAATGAGGTAGGAGAATAATATTAACTATGATCTGAGGGAAGTATATTATACAGGAAATGATTGGAAAGCATTAGCTCAGGATAGGGATGTATGGAGAGCTTATGTCCGCGCGGCCATGAATCTACGGGTTCGATAGTGCCAGTGAGTAAGTAAGTATTATTATTATTATCATCATTATCATTATTATCATCATCATTATTATTAATTATTATTATTATTATTATTATTATTATTATTATTATTATTATTATTATTATCGTAAGTATTATTATTGTTATTATCGTATAAAATGTTTCTACATGAAATTTACATTGTAACATTTAATGTATTTTTAACTCTTCATAGTTAGTATAGGCTTAGTGTAGGCCTATATCTATATTTGCCAATATTTATTTATATTTGTGCTGGTTGAGTGGAAGAGAAGGCCTCATGGCATTAACACTGCCAGAATAAATGAAACATTATTATTATTATTATTATTATTATTATTATTATTGTTATTGTTATTGTTATTATAATAATAGGTATCATTGCAGCCAATGGCCATGTAGAAAGAACTGTTTTCATGTCCTACAAAAGCCCATTATAGATGTTCCTATGTTTTTACACTGTAATAGGTGATACCGGTCGCAGTTCGACCCACATAGTTATTATTATTATATCAGAGTTAATTTTTCATTTCAAATAATATATAGGATATACTTCGAGTTGTTAGTCTTACTACTGATGATTCATCTAATTAGTTAAATTAGTTACGCTTATTTGAGTACAATTATCAATATAATAAATGGTATGCGGTCAACATACTGACCCAACGAGACATCTAGCAGGCAGCTAAGGTATTACTAGAATGAGGTCGGTGAATTTTGCTTATAATTCTCTTTATTCAGGGTTAAGAATCTTTCACGAGCCTGAAAATCTTCAAACATGGGACCCGGCTTAAAGTCCCTTCCGGAGAACTTGCTACTTAGATTTTTCCATCCTAAAAAAAATCCTTCGAACCCGGCGGCTTTGAATCAGTGACCCTAGGGACCAGAGGCAAGGAAAATAACCATTAGTCCCACAATTCCTTTATTATGTTGTTATTTTAAAAGTATTTATTCTCTCTCTCCTCTCTCTCTCCTCTCTCTCTCTCTCTCTCTCTCTCTCTCTCTCTCTCCCTTTGTAGGTACTTTTACATACCCACTCCACCGGACCTTACAGGGATACGATCTCTCGGGAGTGGATTTATCACTCTGGATCATTCACTTACTTTTATGACCACATGAGTGCAAAAGGACTCCCTCGATGAGTGATCAGCCCAATGCCAGGGTCATTTCTCAGACAACACGACATTTAAGATAAGGCACACCATTCACTCATAGGTTAAAAATTATAGAATAAATGCTATTTAAATTAATACATTGAAATATTCTATACATCAAAGCAAATAAATAATAGGGATAATGATGGATTAAAACTAATATATAATAACAATCTTAATAACGATGCTCTTATGTCAATCTGTAATAATTATCTTGTTCGAAGTTATTTTATATAAGTGGAGTCTACCATTATGAATATACTATAATTTCGTCCTTATCATTTTAACAGATGCGAGGTTAGGAAGTGGTTTTTTACAGAATCGAGGAAAATGTTATAAAAACCGAGAGATAGCGAGATTTTTAATTTCCGAGTTTCTGTAAAACACTTCACAAACGTGCGTCGTACATTATTTTTTGCGCGATGGTGCTTTCAAAATAATAAATAATAGTAAAACAATATATTTTTTTGAAATATGTGCGTTTATATAAACAATTGACTAACGTTAATAGTGTGGGCAATGTTTATTAGTTGAAATAACAGGAGGCCGTGAGACCAATTAGTGATGAAATAACAGGAGACTGTGAGAACAATTTAGTGATATAATGGCGGCAAGTACGTATTTATTGTTTTATATTGTTTCAAATTAAGTTCAGTTTATTTAAAATTCAGTGATTTGTTTCGTATAATGTATATTAACACTACCTTTTGAAATTTTTAAATATAGTTTGTACGTAGTATACATAGAGGGCAGTGGTTTTACTTCCCACGCGCGTGTTTGTGATATGTAATAATACAGTATAGTTATTTAGGTTGTCAACCCCGAAATGTAGGAAGTTGAAATTTCAATCATGGTCGCCATTGCTGTAAGTGCGACAAAACGCACCATCGCGCAAAAATGTACTTTAAAAGTACACTATCTTGTGCCAACGAATTAATGTTCAGCTAATTGTATTTAATAGCGTGAATAATATTAAAATAGATATAAAATATTATTTTTCCAATAAATTCAAATCAATGTGTTCTAATTTGGCGAACAAAGCGAGCTGCTATTAACTATTTTTCGATGCACTGGATTATTACCAACATAACAAAAATAACTATATTCTACCAAATTTAGTTGTGAAATATTGCGTTATATTTTCAATTTCTGAGTGAAAACTTAACAGCTTAGAAGGTAACTAAATATTAGAGTTAATAAGCATTATAGTGAAATCATTTCAATTCTACCTCCTAATGTAATCAAAATTATTAGAAATGTAGCTACTATAATCACTAATCAAATGAAGTCGAATTTTTATTCCTCCTTAAAGTTCATCTAGTGGTTACCATGCTCGACGGTTGTGGATCAGAGGTTCGAGGGTTCAAACTTGGTCTTTGTCAGTTACACCGAGCAACACAAAAATAAACTTTTTTTTTTTTGTCTCAGAAAGAAAAATATGTGATTCTAATAGTATTTTTTCTCCTGAATTCAAATATGATATCGGTTTTTCTCCATCACGCAAGGTTTCCGAGAGATTCCATCCTTTTCCGGGAACCAAGCATTTCAGACTGGTTTTTGGATAACTTTAAATCTCGTATGAGATCGTTAAGATTTTCTTGAGTCAATAAATGAGGCTCAGATGAACAGCTTTGTTCAAAAGTTGCATCACCAAAATCTGTTTCTTCTTCTTCCTTACTTCCATCAGAATCTGAGCTCTCCTCATCTAATGTCACATGTTCTGGAGGCTTTGGTATCGGCAATTCTTCGCAGTGTGAAACTGGTCTCATTGCAGATTGCAAGTCAGGGTACACCACTTGATTTTGGCGTAATCTCTTTAATGTTTGTTAAGCACAAAATAATTATTTAAATCCATTAATTGAAATTGAAATAAAAAAATGTGGGTGATGGAGAAAATCCAAATGCATATTTGAAAACACGATAAAAACTGCATTAAGTACAACTATCGATACTCATGAGACAAAAATCATGTTGACCAGTGTTATTTTTAAGGACGAAAAACTCCTAAGTATGGATTCCGTCGGAAAGGAAATAAAGCTGTAGGTCCTGTGTCCTAGATTTACAGTACGTAAAAAAACCCGAATCTTCAAATAAGAGGCATCTGTGCAAAGTTTGTCTGTATTTTCAAGCTCAGATTTAAATTCCGACACCAATAACCCCAGTTTGTATATAAAATATTACCTACCAATCTTAATGTTCATTTGTTTTTACTTCATGATAAAATTTAACTTTTAAATTTGTAGTTACAAAATTTATTCTCTATTGACTTGGTTCAAATCCTTCGGTTGATTTTTCAGAACATTCTATAAACACAGTAGATTGTAGGCTGTAGGAGCCATACCAACCATGCATTAGGAACACGGAGAACCAAGACATGGCAGTGCTCAAAGGGTACATTTATGTAATCGTGGTTTCCTATACCAACTCAAATTAGTGAGCACAGTTTCAAGCCAAATTATATAAATTACTTGGACGTGTGTAAATGCATGTGCCAATGTGCAGCGTTTGATCATGCCAAGTTAATGGACTTGCGTAAGACAACTGAATACATTTGTATTGCTGTGTCACATCCAAATATTGTGCCAGTATTAAAGAGACGAAACGGCTAATTTTGTTACTGAATTTGCACACTTTTGTTTATTAATAGGACTTATATATATGGCAAAACCTATTTTTTCTTATGTTAATGTATTTAAATGTGTCGGACTGCAGTAAAAAACATGCATAACCGTTAATTATTATTTTTGTAAATTTTAGACGAATTTAAATAATTTGTACTGGCTCATTTTTTGCGCTATAGTGCGTTTTGTTTTACTTACAGCAATAGCGACCATGATTGAAAGTTCAACTTCCTAGATTTCAGGGTTGCCAACCTAAATAACCATATACTGTAATAAAATATCTATACTGTAATATTACATATTACAAAATACGTGTGGGAAGTAAAACCACTGCCCTCTATGTATACTACGGACAATATATATACAAAAACATGTCCAAAACGTAGTGTTAATATACATTATACGAAACAAATCGCTGCATTTTAAATAAACTGAACTTTATTTGAAGCAATATAAAACAATAAATACGTTCTGGCCGCCATTTTATCACTGATTGGTGTCACGGCTTCCTGTAGTTTCAACTAATAAACATTGCCCACACTGTTAACGTTGGTCTGTTGTTTATAATGAACGCAAATATTTCCACCAAAAATGTTATTATTTTATTATTATTTATTATTTTGAAAACACCATCGCGCAAAAAATAATGTACAATGCACGTTTGTGAAGTGTTTTACAGAATCTCGGAAATTAAAAACCTCGCTATCGCTCGGTTTTAAACATTTTCCTCGTTTCTATAAACACCACTTTTCAACCTCGCATCGTATTATACTATTTTTCCATTTCTTTATTAAAAAATTAGTTAAATTAAACCAATACATCTTATAAGACTCATTGTCAGTTTAACTCTTATTAACTCTGGGGATTTTAGGACATATTAGGTATACTTTGATTTAAAAACGTTAAAACAGAGCCCAATGAACAGAAATAGGAATAGAAACATCTTAGCCAGAATCAATTCCTTACCAAACCTGTACATTTTACAAAAAAAAAAAAAACATGAAAGCTTAACTGATTTTAATTTACTAAAGAGTAAAATAGGAATTTGTCCTAGAATCCGATATCTTAGTTATTTATAGAAGTATGAAATAAAAGAACAGTGAAAAATATGAGAAAGGGAGAGAGAGAGAGAGAGAGAGAGAGAGAGAGAGAGAGAGAGAGAGAGAGAGAGAGAAAGAGAGAGGGATATATATATATATATAGACATGGAGGAATAGGTAGAGGGAGGTAGAAGTAGGTAGAGGTAGAGAGAGGTAGGGGAGGTAAGGTAGAGAGAGGTAGGGGAGGTAAGGTAGAGAGAGGTAGGGGGAGGTAAGATATAAGAGATACATGGTCGCTAGGTAGAGAGAAGGTAGGGGAGGTACGGTAGCGAGAGGTAGGGCAGGTAAGGTATCTTATAGGGTAGGGGTGTAATGTAGAGAGAGGTGGGAGGTACGTAGCGAGAGTCGGGGAGGTACGGTCGAAGAGAGGTCTGGGTGGTCAGGGGAGGCTAGAGGTAGGGAGATGAAGGGGGAGGTAGAGGTAGAGAAGAGAGAGAGAGAGAGAGGTAGCGGGGTAGAGGTAGAGAGATGTAAGGGGAAGGTAGTGTTAGAGAAGAGAGAGAGAGAGAGGGAGAGAGAGAGAGAGAGAGAGAGAGAGAGAGAGAGAGAGGTAGGGGGAGGTAGAGGTAGATAAGAGAGAGAGGGAGGAACGTAGAGAAAAAATGACATAAATCATAAAAATAGTACGATTGTATGTGAAAAAGAAATAACTGGAAGATATATTATTAACTTTTTAACTTTTAAATTAGATAATATATTTAGTATAAACAAAAAAATACATTTTATGTAGGCCTATATGAGTAATGGTTCGAAACTGTAGCAATTTAGTAAAGTTTCGAGTTTTCAAGATGAATAATCACTTAAAAGAACAGTTATATATTAAATTGAAGAATTGAATAAGAGATTTTCATTTTAATTGAATTATAATTTCTGCGTGTTTGAAAAGTGTTTTCCTTCACCTTCTGCGTCTTTTCTGAGTGAGACGTTTTCTGCTTTTCTTAAATGGTTTTCTAGCACTTGCTTCAAATGTGATTAATTTTTAAATTAAACTGGAACTGGAAAACATTAGATACGAAATGCGTGAAGTCGCTTCAGCTGGAAAACCAATTATAAAATTATTGTTTCCTAAATGAAATGAAGAAGTTTAATATTTCTGCGAACTCAAACTCTACGATATGACTATCGACACCGAACAGTGTGTATCTGTACCATGTACTGTAGGCTACTTATTTGGGGAACCACTCGGAGTGCGCGTGTATGTTATTTTAAGTTTTGTTATTGTACAATATTTGGGATGTAATATTTCTTATGAAGGAAATATGTAGTCTAGTAATTTAATTTCTTTTGCAAACATTAGGACTGATAAATTCTACTCTAAAACGAAATATGGTAAAAACATTGCAGGAAAAAATATCTAAATCTCTTGCACTAGCAACTTTCGGAATTACGGCACAAATGGATCGATACAGCAACTAAATAGAACCGTAAATAGCGGACGACTGCAGTCTACTGTTGTAGAAAGTTATTATCGACTAGAGGAATGTAGGCATATATGTGTGTGTATATATGTATATATATATATAAACATACATATACACATATATACATATATATACACATACATATACACATATATACATATATATACACATATACACACACACACACGCATATATATATGTATATACATACATATAATGCCAAAAAATAGCCTATTGTTATAACATCTAAATGTACAAGCGTTATTGCTATAGAGTAAAAATTATCTTAAAAAATGCTTACTTGTTATAGTAGCCACTAGATGGCAGTTGGAACGATATCCCGCTGCCTCTCGTGTAAATTGAGAGTAATACATATAAAAGAAAAAAATGTTTGTGTTAGGATTCCTGAGTAGCTCAGTTGGTTAGAGCTATAACGTTTAAAGTTAGAGATTTCGGGTTCAAATCCCGACTCAGGCATTTATTCTTCTTTTCATGTCATATATATATATATATATATATATTCCACCGCTGTGGTCTTGAGGTAGCGTGCTGCCTTGTCACGCAGTGGGACCGGGTTCGATCCCCGGTCGGGGCAGTTTTTCTGGGTGAGATTTTTATCGGGGGTTTTCCTCGCCAGTAAGACAAATGTCAGGAAAACTTTAAGGCCCAAACGGTCCCCGAAATCATATGGCTATCATCATCATCATTATCACACTTATCATTATCATCATCACCATCCTTCACCGGTGTGGAAAGCAACGGGAAGCTACCACACGTACAATTACCTAGTAAAGCTGCAAGCATAGTATAAAATGCTATGATTGCAGTGAAGGACCTGCCTTCGGGCAGAATTACTATGGATATATATATATATATATATATATTCTTCTTCCTATACGCATGAAAACTGGCAGCTTGTTGCGTGTTCATTCACTACAGGTCCGGGTTATGGTGACATCCTTCCATCGTAGTTGTGGTCTTCCTAATGGCCTTTTCTGCTGAGGTGTCCAGTCACGTACTTTCTTCACTAATCTACTGTTCTCCATTCTATCTATGCGATCATTCCAATTTAATCTTCTATCATTTATCCAAAGGTTTATAGGTCAAATTTAACATTCTTCTCTAATAACAGAGCTGCGAATTTTATCTCTCAGCGATTTTCCTAAAAACTTTCATTTCGGTTGTTTCATTATTTGTTTTGTTTTTTGAGTTTCTGTTCGGCATTCACAACCATATGTTAGAACTGGTCTTATGACTGATTTGTAAATTCTTACTTTTGTATTTATTCTTAAATTTTTATTTTTCCAAACAGTATTGTTTAAACATCTCGATATTTTGTTTGCATTATTTGCTTGATGGAGGATTTCATCTGTTATTCTGTTGCTGCTATTAATTTCTACTCCTAAATATTTGAATTTCATGACTTGTTCTATATATAGGCCTATATATATAATTCGATGTTATAATTAAATTTTGACATTTAGTAATGAGTCATGTCTCACTGATTCCTATGATAGATAATTTTATATAAAGAAAGAAAAATCGAAGTTTGCACTGGGAACCTGAGTGGAGAAGAGGTATCTCAGTAACGCATAAAGTTAGAGTTCTTGGTTCAAATAGTGGTTCAGGCGCTTATATAGGTTTATTTACCCCCTCCACAGTTTTTTGATCAGCAGTAAGTATGGCAGATAGGCAAATTGAATTAGAAATTAGATAGAGATACCCTGAAAAAACAATAAAAACACTATAAATAATGACGGACAATGTACATGTCTCTATCTACCAGCTATACAGGGTCAGTCGTTGTTGGATTCGTCTGGAATTCCACGGGGGTAGAGGATTCGAAACTTAAGGTAACTTCCGTAATGAAACCAGAGATTACTAACCTATCATCCTAAACTAATCCAAGATAACACAACGAAAGAGCTAAAAAGGAGGCTTATATTAATTTAGGCATAATTTTTGCTATACTAGCTATTGGCTTATTAGGGTTTGTTGTTTGGGAGTAATGTAAATAATAAAATTAGTATCTGATAGGCACTAACCATTTTTTAAATTGGTTATTTAGAAAACTTGAAGGCTTTTCTGAAACCATCATTAGTAGAAGATTTTAGGCTACAGAGTGTTGTTTTGTATGATTTTGAAAAATAGAACACAGTCTAACCATAATTCACAAAGAGAGAAATGCAGCAAATATAACAGGAGGAATAAGATATTTTATGATTGGTAAAGAACGATACGGTTTTAAACGAGAACGCACACAGTACATACACAAGAATTATATGAAGCAACTTTTCAGTAGCTTAAAAACATTCAGGTGAAGAGGGAACCGGTTTCAGAAATGCCTTCAGGTTTAAAAAAATAACCATGTTACGGACAACGGCACCTAACAGATACTAATTTTATTATTTTATGTTCTGACTCAATACTTCGACAGAATTTTAATATGCATTTTATTAGTATTTATACTGTAGTAGCCTGAATTTTACTTGCTGAAATAATGTTCCAAACAGTCACGTGACTTAACTATATTGGATGTAGTATTACAGTATGTTGGTAGACGTCATAATAGAACAATTAAAATGTCTGTAATCTGTGGCCCGTTGTAACGTGCATATCAAGCAATTTGCGCTAGAATAGCCCAACGTTTGTCATTAGAAACTAGAATGGGAAATTATATCAGTACGATGAGAACTGATGAAATGAGATATCTACAATGAAGTGTAGGATATACATTTCTCGGCCGTAAGAAGAATGATGTGATAATGTGAGAAATCAATATTCACCTACTGGAGGAGAAAATCACCGCATACAGAGATAAATGGTTTAAACATGCATCTCGTAGGTCTCATCAATAAATCAATACTTTTCAAATTCATTACGAAACACCGTTCAAGTCACTATGTAAAAGTTAAAAAACATAAATTGGCACCTGAGATTTTAGTCGTCCTCAATTATATAAAATGCTGTAAAATATCCAGGAGGCCTTCCGGAAAGTATGTTCCATCTTCTGCTTGTGAAAGAAGAAGATAGAACCCCGAAAAAATCTCACCCAGGAAGCTTGTCCCGACCGGGAATCGAACCCGGACCCGCTGCGTGACAAGGCAGCAGCGCTACCTCGAGACCACAGGGGTGGACTTACTTAATCTAATTATAGGTTATTATTTTTGCTATTGTTACTATTTTTCTTTCTTACCCTTGTCAACTGTATATTGTGTAGTCTACATCTATTATGTATCAGTAATCATAATTCTTATTGTTTGTATAATTTAACAATTACATAATATATGTGAACAATATAATCTCAAAATATCCATAGAAAAAATTAAGGTAATGGCATTCCAAGGGAAAAATCAAATCAGATCCAAAATAGTAATAGGAAACAAAATCATAGAACAGATGAACCATCTCAATTATCTAGGATGTGACATTTCATTTAATTATGATAATGATATAACTAATAAAATAGCAAAATTCCAGGGAATATGTGGTTCGATAAAAGTAAAGTAAAGTGATCCCACAACAGGCCCGGAGGCCCTTGGGGTAGTAGGAGGTTAAGGCTCCCACTTTTTCTAGACAATCGGCACTTTGTGTCAGCCGGGTTGTCAGCCCTGCGTGACGGCCGTCTTTACCCCCAGAACAAGCGTCTGGTACTCATTTCCGTTAGAGGCTGAGTCGACTCCAGGGCCATAGTGCCGCCAGAGGGTTTGGGTCAGTTTAAAAATCCTGACCCCAACGGGACTTGAACCCTCGACCCTCCGGCTTGTAGCTCAGTGCCTTAACCACTACGCTACGGCGTGCCCCCATGTGGTTCGATAAAACGATCACTAAATAATAAAACAACAAGAGAGACCCAATTGAAATTTTATAAAACATTGGCAGTACCGGTACTGCTCTATGGATCAGAAGCCTGGATACATAAAAAACAAGATCTAAGTAGGATAACGGCGGCAGTAATGAAATTTTTGAGTCTGTTAAAGGGTGCACTAAGGAAGACAGAATCAAGAACACAGAAATAAGACAGGAACTTGAAATATTTGCAATAACTGATAAAATAGATACATATAGACAAAAATGGAAGCAACACATAGACAGAATGAATGAAGATAGATATCCAAAACAAATATCAAAATACAAACCTAAAGGCACCCGAGATGTGGGCAGACCTAGAAAGAGATGGGCTGAAGTCGGAACGGGTCAACAGACCTAATCCATGAATGCAGATGATGATGATGATGTATAATTTAACCCAGGTGAAGTGGAAAAGAAGACCCTACGGTCTTAACTCCATTAGGTAAATAGATAAATAAAAATAAAATAAAGTTTCAACCAGGTAACGCCGTGCATACTACAATAATGACAGTATTGTACATTTTTAACAAAATGTGAAATACATCCCACTTTGACTACCCCTTTTGAGAAAATTCGGGTTCAAATGTCTATGAGATTAATATACGATGTGTTTGTTTTCAATTTCCTTAATCATTAGTTTGAATATTTTACTCTATCTGTATTCAGCTCCTATTAAATTTAAATTAAATAATAAGATGGGGATACTATATACGCATTCCTTTTGCTATGAACCTCAATTTATCTTAATTTTGTTTATGATTTTATAACTTTATTTCCCCCAATCTTTTTTCTCATACACTATTCCCTTGAGACTATCCTTATCCAATTCTTTCTCACTTCATCATGTTTCTAATACTTTTTTTTATATATGTTCTAGTACAGATTTTCTTCTTATTTTATGAGTCCATTTTACAAGCTCTATTTTTCTCTACACCCACATTTGAAATGTATCGTGGGTTCAAATCCAAGGAGTCTATTTTCTTTTAGAGAATAAAAATTTGAGTAGGCCTTTGTCTTCATACAGAAGAGAAATAAATCCATGAAACTCGTGTTGCAAATTTATGACACGTAAAAAAAAAGCATGATATAAGAAGCCCCTGAATAAAAAATATCGGCTGTTTCATGTACGAATTTAAATAATAATAATAATAATAATAATAATAATAATAATATATAATAATAATAATAATAATAATAAATAATAATAATAATCTATTTTCGGGGTTTTACAGCTGCTGCCGTCTTCCCGTGCCAAACTTCCTTAAGGAATTACAAACCATTAAAGATATCGCAAAGTGTAATGGTTTTAATGAAAATATGAATGCTAATTTCATTCGTAAATTTGAATTTAGAAAACTTATTACTGATTCTACAGCCTTCCATTCTCCTATTAATAAAGCATAATTTTGCAATTAATGCCGTACGTTCCCTCTTTAACTGGAGGTTTGAACAAGATATTCAAAGGATTAGATACAAAATTAATTTTTACTTCCACTTTGACATTAAATAGTGTACTTGGAAACCCTAAAGATAAAGTCGATTGTTAAAAAAAAATCCGGTATTTATGAAATTGGATCCAATGACTGTGATATGAAATATGTTGGGCAAACCAGAAGATCCATTTTAACTAGATTTAACGAACATATTGCCCATTTTAGACCTAATAGAATTGAAAAATCTGGAGTTGCCCAGCATATTTCTGATTACGGTCATGCTATCAATAAAAGTAACCTTAGGCTGATTCGTTCGGTCATTGATTTCAAATTCCTTGACGTCCTTGAAAGTTTGGAAATTTATAAAAATAAGGATAACATCATGAATAAAGACAAGGGCACTATTCCTTACAACGCCCTCTTCTCTTTAATTGAAGGGAAAGAGGATTAGTTTTGTTATGCTTTACTGTTTACTTGTGATTGTTTGCTCATGTGACGTAGTTTGTTTTTAACTGAATTTGTTTATTTATTATCAATTTTGTCTTCAGTCAATATCTGGTCTTGAGAATGACAGCTTGGCTGTGGAAACGTGTTGGCCATTTTAAAACATTAATTGGTGAATTGGGCACATTGACTGTATATATATTTTAATATTTTATCACCAAGATCACTTGTGTATTAAAGGTTATATTAAGTTGAATATATATATATATATATATATATATATATATATATATATATATATTATTTGCGAGAGGAGCTATACCTTGGATATCTGATAAACGTAATCTATATAAAATATATAGAGTCTGTATGAAACTGTTTTGTTTAAACTGTGAATTGTCCAGGTGGCCTAGTGGAGTCTGGTTCCGGTGTTAATGGATTTTTTTGGGCGTAAAAATCTTGAGAAGGAACGAAGTAGTTGTGAGCACCTTATCGCATATTTATTTCACGTAAATAAATCTCAACTCTTCGGAATGAGACTTGTAAGCAAAGTATGTCGTCCCATTCTAGCCCAGATTTGAATTCTGACGCTACTGGCCCGAAGCATTAAACTTCATGATTACATAATATACTAACAGTAATAACTATACTGTAAAATATTAATGTTTTTAATACCTATTTAAAATAATTTAGAAACAAATTTTCTCAGTTTCACATTCACTGACGTTTCTTCGTAACGTGCGAGTTGTTACGTCATCATTGTAATTATCGCTATGCAACTAGAATCATTTTATAAAGAAAGTTTATGAAATTTAATTTTGTAATAAAACATGAATTGAACGTAATGGATAAAGCTGCATACCGATTTAAATAAAATATGTAACATCTGGATTCCTCGTGGAATTTACTGTTTATGTAAGTTATTCATATGTACAGTTTTATCTTTAAAACAAGTTACAATAAGCTAATTTTTTAAAAATATGTTTACATTAGACATTTAATATGCATTCTATTACAGCATTTTTCATCTTCTTTATCTTATTTTTTTGGGCGCTGCAGTCGATCGTGGTGGATTACTAGTTACCATCTGGTCTCTGGTTCCAAGGTTCACCAGTTTAAAAGTGACTGGAGGAGTCAATTGATGTTACGAGCTGTTTAAATTCTCATCACAAATTCTTTCGCATTGGAACTAAATATATGGGTCCTCTTTATGGGTATCCAGCATATAATGGAACCTCAAGCTTGTAAAAAATATCAGCGAATGATTTTGTGTCTCTCTTGCCCAGATTTAATTTGCTCCGCTATTGATCCAAATATGAAAAAGCGTCGTTAAATATAAATAATAACGTAACACTTATAGAATAGTTTGACTTTATCAACCATACTTTTCCTTACTATTACATAATTGAGTTTACTTTGTAAGAAATTTTATGGATCCCGGTCTAATTTCCAACCCCAAAGTAGAAATATTTGTTTAGGGTTTTCTCCCATAGAAGGTTTATCTTCTCTACAGCAAAGCAATTTCCCTTACCTGTTAATTTCTCTTCTCACTGCCATTGAATAGTGAAACTTTCTCACCCATTGATGCTTTTTAACATCTTCTGAATTGCTTCTTTGTCTGGTTTCTCGTCAAAAGTTTGTTCAGCAAGGAGGGATTGACAATAGTTAATCTACTCCAGATTCAGCCATTGGGGTTAAGATGTACATAAACCCCCCCCCACCAACTTCAAAATTATGCAATTCCTATGTGGAAGGTATTTACTTATGATTGCTATTAGTTAAACAGGTACTTTCTCTAACTTCGTTTGGGCAGGTCTATGTGTTTATTCTCTTGAATTGTCATGTGCTGTCATTGAAGTTGACTCTTGAATCTGACAACTGGAACCTGTGAAGCCGATCACTATGTACTAATTTAATGCTATATTTATACAGCAGCGGCGACAAAAATAATGTCTCTCACTCTTGAATAAGAAATTTAATTATCCTGGGGAACAGAGATTGACATTTTGGGTGGGGATGATAAAAGTGCGATTGCATGTTTCCACTAGGCTGGATCCATCCATCCATCCATAGGAATTCTGCCCGAGGACAGGTCTTTCACTGATTTCATACTATGCTTTGCAGGTTTACTAAGGAATTATAGGTGTGCTAACTTCCCGTTGCTTTCCACACAGATGAAGGATGGTGATGATAATGATAAGGACGATGATGATTGCTGGATGATTTTCGAGGACGGTTGGGCCCTAAGCTTCCTGATATTTGTCTTAGAGATGAGGAAAAACCCCGAAAAAACCTTACCCAGGAGCCTGTCCCGAACGGGAATCGAACCCGGTCCCGCTGTGTGAGAAGGCAGTATTCTACCTCGAGACCACAGCGGTGGAAACCTGGTTGGTTGGATACCCATAATTTAACAACCGAGGACGGCATTATATTATGTCCGCTTTGCAAGAAAAGCGGAACAACTGGCGACATATGTCATTTTGCAATGTGACAGAACTACTTAGATTACAGTTACTGCCAGAGAGATTTCTCAGGTCGATGGTTGTAGAATGGCGTTTTGGGATCTATTAGGGGTGGTCGAGTGCGAAAAAACAGGAAAGTTTTTGGATGCAGTGAGAAGAAAATTGAGAGAGGACAAAATTGGAACTTCGACAAAGAGCTTCTAGCAATCTATCCATCCATAGTGGTCTTCCCGTGGGCAGGTCTTTCTCTGCATTCATAGCATTTTCATGCTATGATTTGCAGCTTTACAAAGGAAATATAGGTGTGGTAACTTGCCGTTGCATTGCACACCAGTAAAGGATAATGATAATAAGAATTATGATGATGACGGCCTGATGATTCTCGGGGACCGTTGGGCCCTAAGCTTCTGACATTTGTTTCATAGGTGAGGAATAACCGCGATAAAAACCTCACCTAGTAGACTGTCCCAACCGGGAATCGAACCCAGACCCGCTGCGTGTCAAAGCTGCACGCTACCTTGAGACCAAAGCAGTGGACAGATACAAAAAATTATATATATATATATATATATATATATATATATATATATGTGTGTGTGTGTGTGTTAACGCTGTAGCGACATCAATTTTTGTTTTGTCGGAACCAAACTCTTGGCATATAGCAAAAAATTTAAACCGTCAAAATCAGACCATTACTTGGAGTTCTGAGGAAATGCACTTAGTTTACGCACTCAGTTTTCTTGCGTGACGGACTTATAAAAGTTTATGATTAACAACTGTGCCAATTCAAAATTACTGTTACGTAGCTAATAGCTGTAGTTAATAGAAATCTATATCCATACATTCTTACGTGAGAGAAATGCGCTCCCTTACAGGAGGTTCATATACAGCAAATTTAGTTACGCTTATTTCAATACAGATGTCAGCTGGTATCATGAGTTTAGCACATCCTCTCAAATCTTGCAGACAACTGATGTATAACTTGATGGGAAAGGCCGATAAAATTTTGACCAGAAGCTCTAATTTAGTCTATAGGATCTTTTACGACCCCGAAAGTTTTCAGACTCGGGACCCACGCCCTAAATTCACTATCGGAGAACTTATCCCTTTGATTCTGACATCTTAAAATAAAAAAATGAACCGATCGCCCGAGTTTGAATTGCCCACCTTCGGGACCACAGACAAAGAACTAAAACTCTAGGCCAACAAAGCCGTTAGTTAATAGCTATTACTATTATTATTTCCTCACTATACACCAGTAAAGATATATATATATATATATATATATATATATATATGCAGCAGAATATTTGTAACAAGTACCTTTGATTCTGACATCCTAAAATAAAAAAATAAACCGATCGCCCGAGTTTGAATAGCCCACCCTCGGGACCACAGATAAAGAACTAAAACTCTAGGCCAACAAGGCCGTTAGTTAATAGCTATTACTATTATTAATTCCTCACTATACACCAGTAAAGATATATATATATATATATATATATATATATATATATATATATATATGCAGAATATTTGTAACAAGTACCTTAGATTCTGACATCCTAAAATAAAAAAAATGAACCGATCGCCCGAGTTTAAATTGCCCACTCTCGGGACCACAGACAAAGAACTATAACTCTAGGCCAACAAGGCCGTTAGTTAATAGCTATTACTATTATTATTTCCTCACTATACACCAGTAAAGATATATATATATATATATATATATTATAAATATATTTTTGACATTTGGCAATGAAGGCAAATATGATATGAAAAGAAAAAAGAATGCTTGAGTCGGGATTTGAACTCGAGTCTCTAAAGTCTGTACCTTTAGGGCCCTAACCAACTGAGCTACCCAAGAATTCCAGGACAAACATACAATTTTCTTATACATGTAGTATTCTCAATTCACACAAGAGGTAGCGGAAATATCATTCAACTGCCATCTAGCGGCTAACCTAACAGTTAAGCAAATTATTAAAGAGAATATTTACTTTATAGCAGTAACGCTTGTATATATAGATATTATAAATATATTTTTGACATTTGGCAATGAAGGCAAATATGATATGAAAAGAAAAAAGAATGCTTGAGTCGGGATTTGAACTCGAGTCTCTAAAGTCTGTACCTTTAGCGCTCTAACCAACTGAGCTACCCAAGAATTCCAAGGCAAACATACAATTTTCTTATACATGTAGTATTCTCAATTCACACAACAGGTAGCAGAAATATCATTCAACTGCCATCTAGCGGCTAACCTAACAGTTAAGCAAATTATTAAAGAGAATATTTACTTTATAGCAGTAACGCTTGTATATATAGATATTATAAATATATTTTTGACATTTGGCAATGAAGGCAAATATGATATGAAAAGAAAAAAGAATGCTTGAGTCGGGATTTGAACTCGAGTCTCTAAAGTCTGTACCTTTAGCGCTCTAACCAACTGAGCTACCCAAGAATTCCAAGACAAACATACAATTTTCTTATACATGTAGTATTCTCAATTCACACAAGAGGTAGCGGAAATATCATTCAACTGCCATCTAGCGGCTAACCTAACAGTTAAGCAAATTATTAAAGAGAATATTTACTTTAAAGCAGTAACGCTTGTATATATAGATATTATAAATATATTTTTGACATTTGGCAATGAAGGCAAATATAATATGAAAAGAAAAAAGAATGCTTGAGTCGGGATTTGAACTCGAGTCTCTAAAGTCTGTACCTTTAGCGCTCTAACCAACTATACTACCCAAGAATTCCAAGACAAACATACAATTTTCTTATACATGTAGTATTCTCAATTCAAACAAGAGGTAGCGGAAATATCATTCAACTGCCATCTAGCGGCTAACCTAACAGTTAAGCAAATTATTAAAGAGAATATTTACTTTATAGCAGTAACGCTTGTATATATAGATATTATAAATATATTTTTGACATAGGTACAGACTTTAGAGACTCGAGTTCAAATCCCGACTCAAGCATTCTTTTTTCTTTTCATATCATATTTGCCTTCATTGCCAAATGTCAAAAATATATTTATAATATCTATATATACAAGCGTTACTGCTATAAAGTAAATATTCTCTTTAATAATTTGCTTAACTGTTAGGTTAGCCGCTAGATGGCAGTTGAATGATATTTCCGCTACCTCTTGTGTGAATTGAGAATACTACATGTATAAGAAAATTGTATGTTTGTCTTGGAATTCTTGGGTAGCTCAGTTGGTTAGAGCGCTAAAGGTACAGACTTTAGAGACTCGAGTTCAAATCCCGACTCAAGCATTCTTTTTTTTTCATATATATATATATATATATATATATATATATGCAGAATATTTGTAACAAGTACCTTTGATTCTGACATCCTAGAACCCTAAAATAAAAAAAAAAAATGAACCGATCGCCCGAGTTTGAATTGCCCACCCTCGGGACCACAGACAAAGAACTAAAACTCTAGGCCAACAAGGCCGTTAGTTAATAGCTATTACTATTATTATTTCCTCACTATACACCAGTAAAGATATATATATATATATATATATATATATATATATATATATATATATGCAGAATATTTGTAACAAGTACCTTTGATTCTGACATCCTAAAATAAAAAAATGAACCGATCGCCCGAGTTTGAATTGCCCACCCTTTTGACCACAGACAAGGAACTAAAACTCTAGGCCAACAAGGCCGTTAGTTAATAGCTATTACTATTATTATTTCCTCACTTTACACCAGTAAAGATATATATATATATATATATATATATATATATATATATATATATGACGAATATTTGTAACAAGTACCTTTGATTCTGACATCCTAAAATAAAGGGATGAACCGATCGCCCGAGTTTGAATTGCCCACCCTCGGGACCACAGACAAAGAACTAAAACTCTAGGCCAACAAGGCCGTTAGTTAATAGCTATTATTATTATTATTTCCTCACTATACACCAGTAAAGATATATATATATATATATATATATTGCAGAATATTTGTAACAAGTACCTTTGATTCTGACATCCTAAAATAAAAAAATGAACCGATCGCCCGAGTTTGAATTGCCCACCCTTTTGACCACAGACAAGGAACTAAAACTCTAGGCCAACAAGGCCGTTAGTTAATAGCTATTACTATTATTATTTCCTCACTTTACACCAGTAAAGATATATATATATATATATATATATGACGAATATTTGTAACAAGTACCTTTGATTCTGACATCCTAAAATAAAGGGATGAACCGATCGCCCGAGTTTGAATTGCCCACCCTAGGGACCACAGAAAAAGAACTAAAACTCTAGGCCAACAAGGACGTTAGTTAATAGCTATTACTATTATTATTTCCTCACTTTACACCAGGGAAGATATATATATGTATATATGCAGAATATTTGTAACAAGTATCTTTGATTCTGACGTCCTAAAATAAAAAACAATGAACCGTTCGCCCGAGTTTGAATTGCCCACCCTCGGGACCACGGGGCACGCCGTAGCGTAGTGGTTAAGGCACTGCGCTACAAGCCGGAAGGTCGAGGGTTCGAGTCCCGGTGGGGTCAGGATTTTTAAACTGACCCAAACCTTCTGGCGGCACTATGGCCCTGGGGTCGACTCAGCCTCTAACTGAAATGAGTACCAGACGTTTGTTCTGGGGTAAAGGCGGCCGTCACGCAGGGCTGACAACCCAGCTGACATCAAGTGCCGATTGTCAAGAAAAAGTGAGAGCCTTAACCTCCTACTACCTCAAGGGCCTCTTGAGGCCTGTAGTGGGATCACTTTACTTTACTTTACCCTCGGGACCACAGACAAAGAACTAAAACTCTATACCAACAAGGCCGTTAGTTAATAGCTATTACTATTATTATTTCCTCACTTGTTACAAATATTCTGCATATATAATATATATATATATATATATATATATTATATATAATGCAGAATATTTGTAACAAGTACCGGATGCAGGAAATTAACTTAAATTATTTTGTAAACGTAATTTTTTCATTCAAGTGGAATTTACAGAGGTTGGGTATTAAGGAAGCCAGTAAGAAGTAAGGAAGAAATAATCGATGGATGAAAGAGTTGAATGAAGTTCAGTCTGTAACGATGAAAAATAATAGATAATGGCAACTATTACTTCTTCTTCTTCTTCTTCTGCTTCATGAAATTAGGCCTTTTGACCTGTTTTCACATCAAGTGGGATTTAATGACTATCACTCTTTGCATATAATTTATTTTCAAATGGAGAATATCTTAATTATGATGTCTAGTATGATAGAGAAGTTACACCATTAAAAGGTAACATTGATTCTTAGCTTGTGATATTTTAATATAAAACAAAGACTACTACTAATACAACAACTACTAACCGCTACTACTACTAATACTACTATTACTATCACCATCTCTAATACTACTGATACTACTATGATTACTACTACCATTACTACTACTACCACCACCCTACTACATCCACCACCACTACAATTACTATTATTACCACTACAACTAGTACTAATATTACCATTACTACTATTATTACTACTACTACCACTATCACTACTACTACCACCAGTAACAATACTACTGCGGCAATCATTACTACTACTATCACCACTCATCCCACCACCATTACTACTAATAACACTACTACTACCACTACCAAAGCCACAACCGCCGCTACTACTACTACTACTACTACTACTAGTACCACCACTACCAAAATTACTAATACTACCACTACCATCCACAACTACTACTACTACTAACACCACCACTATTACTACCACTAATAGACACTACTACTATTACTGTTAACTTCTACTACTACTACTATTACTTACTATTTTACTATTACTACATACTAACCCTCCACTACTGTTATACCACCATACTACCATCACCACAACTACTATTTACTACCACTACTACTAACAACTACTACCACCACTCTAACACTACAATAACACCACCACTATCATACTACAACCAATACTACACCACCAATGAACTTATCCCACCACACCACCACTATTACTACTAATACTAACTATACTAATATTACTACCACCACTACTCCACTACCACATAACTACCAATCACCACAACTACTAGACTACCACAACTACTACCACTACTACTATACTACTACTAACACCACCACTAGAAATAACCAAATACTACTATAACTTATCCTACTACTACTACTACTACAACAACTACTAACTTCTATTATTACTAATACTACTACCTCCACTACTGTTACCACCATACTACCATCACCACAACTACTATTACTACTACTACTACTACAACTACTACTACTACTACTACTACTAACACCACCACTATTACTACCACTAATACAGACACTACTACTATTAACTTATCCCTACTACTACTACTACTACTACTACTACTACTTCTATATTACTATACTCTACTCCCTACGTTACCACCCACACCAACATCACCAAACTAATACACTACGACTACTACTACTACTAACCCCACCACTATACTACCACTAATACAGAAACTACTACTATTACTGTTAACTTATCCTACTACTACTACTACTATTACTTCTATTATTACTAATACTACTACCTCCACTACTGTTACCACCATACTACCATCACCACAACTACTACTACTACTACTACTACTACTACTACTACTACTAACAATTCTACTACAAGCAGCACTACTATTACGACAACCATACTACTATTACCACCACCACAACGACTACTACTAAGATTCTACTATTACCCACTAGTAACACACCCACCACCACCACAAACTGCTACTATAAAATTCGAAAATACCACTAATATTCTACACCACCACCATAAGGACTACTAGTAACAATCTAATCTACATAAGCACTACCCTACTATACTACTACCACTCCACCCACAATATTCTAAACCGCATTGCTACTACCGCAGAACTACTCTCACCACCAACACTACCAATAAAACCACCAACAACCACCACCTATATTTCTAATCACTAATCCATTACCACCGGGGACTACTAGCAGGAGGAACAACACGACGACGAACAAGGCCCACAACCACCACACCGACCGGCACCTACGACCATCCGGACACCACCACCACAACAGGCAGTCACCACCACCACCTACCACCACCAACACCCCCCACCCACCTACACCACCACCACCACCACCACCACCTCCCACACCACCTACACCCCCACCTACAACAACCACCACCTACCCACCACCTACCAACCACCCCACCATACACACCACACCCCCACCTCCACCACCCAACCACCTTCAACCACCACCACTACCACCACCCACCTACACCAACCCAACTACACCACCTCACCACAACCACATACACCACCAACTGTACCTATTTACAACGCAACGACATCACACCGATACAATTACGACCGAACCACACCGGGGGGGGGGACCGCGAGCCAAGACCACCACCACCACCGCGACCGCGACCAAGACCACCAAACCACCACCACCACGACACCACCACCTATCTCTACCAATACCACCACCACCACCCACCACCACCACCTAACCACCACACCTACAACGCACCACCTACCCACCACCTACACCACCACTACACCACCAACCGGAAGACCACCACCGACACCACACCGACAGCACCCACGTACACCACCACCACCGACACAACACACCACACCACCCCCGACAACCCACCACTACCACCCCCTACACCACCCTCTACCACCCACCTACCGCACCACCACCACCTCCCCCACCACCCCCCACCACCCTACACACCACCCCCTCCACCACCCCCACCTACACCACCACCACCTACACCACCACCCGCCTCCAACCACCACAAATCCCACCACCACTACCACCCACCCCACCACCACCACCACCAGCCACCACCCCCACCACTACCGACTACCCCACCGCCCCACCACCACCCACCCTACCTACCCCACCACCACATAACACCACCTTTACCTATAATCCCACCACAACCATCACCATCGTACAATTACTACTACCGGATCCACCCCTGTACTCTACCATAACCAATACCACCACCACCACAACCACCACTAGCATAATCCCCTACCACCTAAGTAAACCATCACCACACTAAGCAATCACCCACCACGACATACTACTACCACTCTACCCGTACCGACCCAGCCACCACCACACTAGCATACCACCACGAACCAGCACTACCACCAAAACTACACCACCACCACCCCACCACCACACCACCAACCACCACCACCCTAGCACTACCACCACCACTACCACCACCCTACCACCCCCTACACCACACCAACCAACACTAGAACAACACACTAGCACCACCACCACTAACAACTAGCACCCCACCACTACCACCACCGCACCACCACCACTACCACACCTCTACTACCACCACCAGCAATACCACCACCGCCACACCACCAACTACCACACTAATCAACCACCCCATACAACCACAACATAGTACCACCACCACCATAGCACCACCCTCGCAACCAACAACACTAGTACCACCAATACTCCACCACCACTAGCACCCCACACTAGCACCACACCAATAGCACCACCACACTAGCACCACCAACACTAGAACCACAACCACGCACCACCCACCCCTAGCACCACCACCATACCCACCACCATAGCACAACCAACACCAACACCACCACACTAGCACCAACACCACCACACCACCACACCACCAACACACCCTAGCACCACAACACCACCACCACACCACCAACACCACCAAACCAGCCAAACAAGCACACCACACAAGCACCACCACCCCACCACCACCACCACCAACCACCAGAACACCACTACACCACCACAAACCACCCACACCACCAACACCACCACCACTAACACCACCACAACTCCAACCACCCTAACACCACCACCACCACCACCACCACAACACCACTACACCAGCATAGCACCGCCAACACTAGCACCACACCATACTACCATAACCTCTATCACTACCACCACCATCACCTCTACACTACACCATCCCTATACAAATACCCATCAACTCTACACTACCACCAAAACCTCTACACCACTACCAACATCACTACCACTACCACCAGGACTAGCACCACCGCCACTAGCACCACCGCCACTAGCACCACCGCCACTAGCACCACCGCCACTAGCACCACCGCCACTAGCACCACCGCCACTAGCACCACCGCCACTCGCAACCCACCACTGGCACCACCACCACTGGCACCACCACCACTGGCACCAGCACCACTGGCACCTCCACCACTGGCACCTCCACCACTGGCACCATCCCCCAATTGGCACCAACACCGCTGGCACCATCCCAAATTGGCACAAACACGCTGGCACCAACACCGTGGCCCCACACACCACACTGGCACCACCACAGCAATGGCACCACCACCAGCACGCACCACCCCAGACTGGCACCCCACAACAATGGCAACACCACCCACATGGCAACACCACCACCACTGGCAACCACCACCACACTGGCAACACACCACCACTGGCAACACCACCACCACGGCAAACAACACCACCACTGCCACAACACACCACCACTGGCAACACCACCACCACTGGCAACACACCAACCACTGGCAACACCACCACCACTTGCAAACACCCACCACCACTGGCAACACCACCACCACTGGCAACACCACCACCACTGGCAAACCACCACACTGGCAACACCACCACCACTGGCAACACCACCAACCACTGGCAACCACCACCACCACTGGAAACAACACCACCACCCACTGGCAACACCACCACCACTGGCAACACCACCACCACTGGCAACAACCACCACCACTGGCAAAAACACCACCACTGGCAACACACCACCCACCACTGGCAACACCACCACCACTGGCAACACCACACCACTGGCACACCACCACCACTGGCAACACCACCAAACACGGCAACACCACCAACCACTGGCAACACCACCACCACTGGCAGCATCACCCACCACTGGCAGCATCACCACCACTGGCAGCACCACACCACACTGGCAGCACCACCACCACTGCAGCACCAACCACCACTGGCCACCACACCACCAATGCAGCACCACCACCACTGGCAGCACACCACCACTGGCAGCACCACCACCACTGGCAGCACCACCACCACTGGCAACACCACCACCACTGGCAACACACCACCACTGGCAACACCACCACACTGGCAACCACACCACAACTGGCAAACACCACCACCACTGGCCAACACCACCACCACTGGCAACACCACCACCACCAATGGCAACACCACCACCCACTGGCACCACCACCACCACTGGCAACACCACACCACTGGCAACACCACCACCACATGGCACCACCACCACTGGCAACCCCATCACTGGCACCACCATCACTGGCACCACCATCACTGGCAACCACACCATCAATTGCACCACCATCAATTGCACCACCATCAATTGCAACCCCACCACTGGCACCACCAACACTGGCACCAACACCACTGGCACCACCAACACCACTGGCACCACCACTGGCCCACCAACACCTCTGGCACCACCACCACCACTGGCAAACACACCCCACTGGCAACCACCACCACCACCACTGCACCACCTCCACCACGCACCCACCACCACCTTGGCCACCACCACCACCACTGGCACCACCTACCACCACTGGCACCACCAACACCACCACTGGCAACCCAGCCACCACCACCACCACCACCATTATAAATACTACTAGCTAACATAATTTTTGCGGCCTACCTACTGGTATATTTCTCTGATTTAACGTATATGACGTTTCCGAGCCTCCATAGTTGGCATATTTCTGCCCATACAAGCTGCGATAGCGTAAGTTTCCTATTATACACTGCTCAAAACAATTAGAGGAACACTTCTAATAAATTGAATAAGTCATTGTTTTTTAAAACTGTGATGCTGAAGTTGGACAATATAAAATGAGTTTAATTAATTTTATCATTGGATACAAATTTTAAAGAGCCATGGCCCTCCAATACAGAATAAGATTACCT
>JASPKZ010000813.1:1365000-1583437 GCA_030220185.1 Diploptera punctata | reverse complement strand
GTAGGTGGTGCGGGCGGTGGGGTGGGTGTTGGTTAGTGTGATGGTTGTGGTGTCGTTGGTTGGTGGTCGTGTTGGTGTTTCGGTGGTGGTGGCGGTTGTGTTGGTGTGGTGGTGGCGGTGTTTGTTGGTGGTGTTGTTGGTGGTGTTTGTGTTGTTGGGCGGTGGTATTGGGGTGATGTTTGTGGCGTTTGTGGTGGTTGGTGGTGGTGTTGGTTGGGGTGGTGGTGGTGGCGGTTGGTGGTGGTGTTGTGTTGGTGGTTGGTGGTTGTGGTTGTGTTTGTGGGTGGGGTGCGGTGTTGTTGGTGGTGGGTGTAGGTGGGTGTTGTGGTTGTGGGGTGGTGTTGGGTGTGGTGTGGTGGTGGCGGTGGTGGGTAGGTGTTGGTGTGAGGTGGTGGTGGCGGTGTTGGTTTTGGTGTTGGTGGTGTGTGGCGGCGGTGGTGGTGGTGGTGTTTGTTTTGGTGATGGTGGTGGTGGCGGTGTTGGTGGTGGTGTAGGTGGTTTTTGTGGCGTGGTGTTGATGGCGGTGTTGGTGGGGGTTGATGGTGGGGTAGTGGTTGTTGGTTGGTGTTTGTTGTGCGTTGGTGTTGATGGCGGTGTTGTTGGTGTTGATGGTGGTAGTGGTGGTGGTGGTGGTGGTGGTGGTGGCGGTGTTGGTGGTGGTTTTTGTCGTGGTGGTTAGGTGGTGTTGTTGGTGGTGGTGGTTGTTGTCGTAATTGTAGTCGTAGTGGTGGTGGTGGTGGCGGTGGCGATGGCTGTGGTGGTTTCGGTGGCGGTGGCGGTGAGTGTGGTAGTTGTAGTAGTGGTGGTAGTAGTTGTTTACTCGTGAGTGGGGATATTCTTAACTAATGTAATTTAGTTACGCTTATTTTCCTATATATGTCAGCACATAATTCTTTTCACAATATCATTATAATATTATAACATAACCTTAAAGAGTAATCTAGTAGGAAATTAAGATATTGCTTTGATGGAGGAATGCTCAGAGGCGCTAGTTTAGGCCGGATATTGTTTTACGGAACTCACGG
This sequence comes from Diploptera punctata, assembly GCA_030220185.1. Classification (NCBI taxonomy): domain Eukaryota; kingdom Metazoa; phylum Arthropoda; class Insecta; order Blattodea; family Blaberidae; genus Diploptera; species Diploptera punctata. Next base: position 1,582,412 of record JASPKZ010000813.1, on the reverse strand, counting down.
CTTAAAATCTCTCTTGGAGAACTAGTCTCTTGGATTCTTCAATCCTAAAAATGATCGACCTCGGCGGGTTTGATCTCGCGACCCATGGGAAAAGAGGCAAGTAACATAATACATAGACCACCGAGGTCAAATATGAACCAAGACACACAGACTGTTATTAAATTTTGTAAATACACTAAAGCTCCGCTTGACTGATTTAGTTCACGTTAGAACATGTTTCAGGAAGAATTTTCCTCCATCATCATGTTCCCTGGTCAGGCGGTGGTGTTTATTACAAGAAATAACATTGTCACAGGATGGCACAGGGTTTTCCTTTTACTGATTTCGATTTAAATATATTCACAATGGCTATGTAAAATTTTTCTTTTCACTTTATTTTCTTCTCACAATTATCACTAAACCTTCACATTTTTATTCCACTTACTATTCTTCTTAGAAAGTTTATCAGATAATCATTATCACACAATTACAGGCACAGTACTTCCTCACAGTTGAGCTTATTAGCCGACTCGCGATTGGTTATTCACCAATTCAATCCACCAATGCGAGGTTTCTCCCGCCGGCCCGCGCAGTTTAAACAACGTTATTACAACGCGTCACAATATTTAACATCTCATCATAGAATACTTTATTATCAAACTAACAGATAGTATGGAGTTTCTATCTTCGACAATTGTACTTATAATGCATGGTTTTACATCGGTATTTGACGTAACCATAGTGGTTTACAAAGTGAGAGTAAAATAATCTCTGGAAGTTTTCAACAAGTAATTGTGAATGTATATATATATATATATATATATATATATATATAATATACGAGGAATTTCAAAATAAATTCCTTGAGTTTTATGTTTTAATATACTAATTATACAAACAAAGGTAACTTACATAACAAGCAACGCTTCTGCGTGGTGTAGTATTTTTAATTAAATTATATAACAGTTCTTTGTTACGTATGGTTTTGTTCATATTCTACAAAATTTTGGGATGTAAGCACTTGAAAATCTATATAATATTCCATATACCACTTTGTGAAGCAGAGAAGAAACTTTATTTTTCATGTGTTACGTGAAATTTTAAGTCGAATTCGCCCGGATTCGATCCACAATCGGGAGATTTTTCCTCATCTCTGTGACAAATGTCGGTAAACTTTAACGTCCAAATAGTACCAAAACACTTATCTGGTCATCATAATTCATTCTCATATTTGCCTTATTCAATAAATATGTGATTGAAAGGTGTGTCTTGTTTTAAATGTTCGTGCTGTATCGGAGGTGGCCCCGGATTGAACTGATTCCTCATTAGGCAAAGCTCACCGTGTGCTTGTAAAGTATGTATATGTTCCAAAGTACCGACAGGTCGTGTTCGGGTGGCATAAGATACCTAAAAGTAGTGCCTAAAATGGGAGAGGTTAACCGCTTAATTGGTGAAATTAAATTTCTCATGCCAGCTTATTTAAATGCATCGGACTAGAATGAAAACTAATCACGGCATAACTATAATTTATTATATGCATATTGTTGTATAATTTTATACAAATTTAAATAATTTTTACTGATTCAGTAGATAAATTATTAGATAAATCAAACCACTGTAACGTATAGGATGCAGTGCAAAATTAAGGATGACACGTTATTTTGAACAATTTGTTAGTTGAATTTTGTACGAATAGTAAACTGAACAATTTCCATGTTTATTGTTTTACAAACACATTCATTTTCAAGACGGCTCATGTTGTGGTGTTTAGTAAGTGGTCATTCTAGTTTTCTAAACACGAATCTAAACCAATTTTAAACCATGAACCGTACAAAATGTCGGATATATAGCAAAAGTAATTTTACTTTCAGCGGAAAAATTGTAAATCGAAGAAGAATTTGACAACTGAAAATGATATTTATTCACACGCTTTATATTAGCTTGACCTGTATCTATGTATCTATGTGACGGAAATTTTCAACGCGATTTTCACCCACTTAAAATCATTGGATCGACTTGTAACTTTGTATACTTGTAAAAGACCCGTGACAATACAATAATTTCATATTTAGTTTCTAAAATCCTGGCCAGAATCATTACAAAGTCAAAAAAAGTGTCTTTGTATCTATGTAACGGAATCTTTGAACACGATTTTCACCCACTTAGAAACATTGGATCGAATTGAAACTTTGTACACCTGTAAAGGACCCGTGACATTAAAATAATTTCATATTTTGTTTGTAAAATCCTGGCCAAAATCATCAGAATACCAAAACAAAAATGAAAACTGGTATAATAGGTTGCGGACTTGTCGACTTTTTAGTCAATCGTTGGTAGAGCGGTGAACTCAAGTGGTATATAATTTAAAATCCGGTAAAAATTTCAAATCTGGTTCAAATCCGGCTGGCAGGTTTTTCTAAGAACAGTATTACTTTTAGCTCATATCACAATAGTGTCGAATTTCAAGATATTTACATTTTTATCGTATTCTGTAAAATATTAAAGCTAAAAAATAAATAATAGTTTTAAAAACTAAAACAACACGCTTTATTAGAAAACCGAGCTAAAAAATGAAAAATAATTTTAATTTCCAACACGCTTGGGATAAAATTCAAGTGGTCAACAAAAAAATCATCTCCAACACATATAGAATAAAACTAGAGTTATCAACAAAAACAAAATAATTTTACCATCAAAAGCGTGGGGTGCTTTTTATGATTTTTACATTTTCTTCTTAGAAACTATACTTTTACCAATATCTGTTTATCATCAAATATATTAATTAATATAGAGCACCCCACGCTTTTTATGGTAAAATTATTTTCTTTTTGTTGATAACTCTAATTTTATTCTATATGTGTTGGAGATGATTTTTTTTGACCACTTTAATTTTATCCCAAGCGTGTTGGAAATTAAAATTATTCGTCCGATACCGTGGGTTCCCTCCCTCATATTGGTTGGGTAAATAGGCCTAGATGAAAAAAAAAGCTAATTCGGCAAATCCTAAAGACAAAATACTCATTAAGTTTCTTAACGCTAGGGGCGCTGATCTCCAAGTAGGTTATTTTATACCTCAGCCACTGATTCTCCGGCCCTGACGTTTTCACCACAATGGAGTGTATACAGTGGGAGATACAGCTGACAACTTCTCAGCAATTTCAAACCTTACTGGCGTCCTATAGCTGCGTCAAGAGCAGTGCTTGGTTATCGCAGACATCCAATCACAATCAATCATTTCCTTATTTGCAGTAGAGGGTGAGTTTCTCCCTTTACCCCTCGTATAACCTAAACTTCAGAGCCGGGGATCCAGCGGCTGTAGTGTATAATCCTCCTCCATAACCATTTTTTTATTCGCCTAAGATTCCTTTGATACGAACTTTAATAAATTATTTGTAAATAAATAATTTTCTTGCTCCCTACATTACTATTCACCTGTTTCAAATTGCACTACATATACAACTGTTGCTCCTTTTTAACAAAATAAGCTATGACATTTGAACGTCGCGGTTCAACAATAACATCACGGTCACGTGGTTACGGCATGAATAATATTTCAAAATTTGTTTTGCTATAAAAATAATCACAATTTCGCGTTCTTTTAATTTCAGGAAAATCAGAATTACCATAAACATGATCAAAATATTTTATTTTACAACTTAATAAGTGAGAGCGTTAAATGGGGTTGTGTGTAAAATACAAGGTGAGTTTTGCATTTAAAAGATAAAACAAAGCTAGTGTGGAATTAGAACAGGCATGTCCAACTTATTTTGTCGTTAAGGTGAATTGGTGTGCGGGTCACATGATTCGATTTTTTTACCGTATTAAACTAAAATAAATCAATTAATTTAATTACAAAATAGCTAATATGTTGATATGTTATTTTTATTACAATATTAATCATATATTAGTTAAGTTTAAAATTAAATTAAATATGTATACTTTTTTGATGTATAATCTACTTCTAAAATCTGAATTGAAAAACACAAGTATTATTAATCCCTGAATTTTTAATATAAACTTTAGTTTAAAATTTAAATAAAATTGGCACTTATTCTCATCCAATATTTGGTTTGAATGATATTGTAGCAACCCGAAGCGAACTCTCCACATGACTGTCGGTGATTCGCGTTCTCGTTGCGCACTTCCCATGTTTCATCCTGGCGAACACTTATTCGCATATGCATGTGATGGGAATCGAAGTGCATGTCTATTAATGCCCGGATATTTTTCTCTGGGAAAGTAGTCGCGATAGAATTGCAGTAGGGGACATTGGTAAACTTATTCTTTAGGTTTGACGCACATTCAAAATCCACACGGTTCCTCGGGGACCTCGTCTAATAATAATAATAATAATAATAATAATAATAATAATAATAATAATAATAATAATAATAATGATGTTTTATTTATTCTGGCAGAGTTAAGCCCATAAGGCCTTCTCTTCCACTCAATCAGCACAAATACAAATATATATTTGACAAATGTAGATATACACTATACTAATTATAAACAGTTAAAGATACATTAAATGTAGCAATGTAAATTTCATGTACAAACAACATTTTATACGATAATAGAATAATAATACGATGATGGTAATAATAATAATAATAATAATAATATAATATATTAATGATAATAATAATATAATGATGATGATAATAATAATAATAATAATAATAATAATAGTATATATATGATAAATTATGCGAGAAACACCAATTAATATATATATATATATATATATATATATATATATATATATATATAATCTTACACATGGTAATGACGAAGCTGAGGTTAGAGCAAATATAAATTTAGATTTCTTTTAAAAGTTGCCAATGTCCGGCAGCCCCTTATTTCTTGTGGTAGGGAATTCCAGTTGCGATATATTAAGCAAGAGACTATGTTGTGATCTTGTGTTTAAGTTATGGTTTGAGGATAGATACTGGAAACAGGATGATAAATAATTGGGAATCGAGGTATATAGGAGCTTAAATAAGAGCATTAGACAATGCGATTTTCTTCTCTCTTTTAGATGTAGCCATGACAACTCGTGGAAAAATGGAGAAATGTGATCGTATTTTCGAACATTAAATATGAAACTGATACACATATTATGGACACGCTGCAGTTTGTCCGACAATCCGTCACTTATGTCAGTTAGTAGAACGTCACAGTAGTCAAAATGCGGCATCACTAAGGTTTGAATTAAAATTCTTTTAAGAGTTGTAGGAAGAACATTTTTGAGACGCTTTAGGGAATGCATTATGGAGAAAATCTTTTTAGATGTTTGTTTTACTTGGACATGCCAATTTAAATTTGAATCTAAGTAAAGTCCCAAGTTTTTAACAACGTCGGTATAAGGAATTTGTTCGTTATCTAATATGACGGCCGGCATATTGCCATTGTTTATGGAGTGTAACCGTCTTGGATGTCCGATAATTATTGCTTGCGTTTTGTTTACATTTAGTTTTAGCCCATATTGTCTGGACCATAAAGATATATGTCTGAGGTCAGTGTTTACTTTGTCAATATATTCATTAATTTCGTCAGGCCTAAAGTGTGTGTAAATCTGTAAGTCGTCGGCGTAAAGATGATGCTTGCAGTGTTGTAGTTTCTTGGTCACATCGTTAATATAAATTGAGAAGAGAAGAGGAGCGAGGACGCCGCTTTGTGGTACCCCTTTCCTCACCAAGCGCCAGGTTGGTAGAGAAAGGGGAAGAAAACAGTTTGAGACTTATAACATTCTTCTTGAAGTCTTGAAATCTAGCGTTGCATTCGTTTCTTAATTCTGATATAATTTCTGCGTACTTTTGACAATTTTGATTATTACACTTTTGTAGGGCAGGGAATGCATAAAAAAGTATATTTAGACATGGAGGTAGACAACTGCACTAATAGTTATTATACTTAAAAAAACTTAAATATATATTTTTAAGTTTTTTTTTTTTAAATTCAGTTAGAATTTCATTCTATTCCATAATTGTCTACACACTACATCACCAAATTTTGTTTCAAAATTCTCCAAAGTTATATGTTGTCTATTGTCAGTAAGATCGTTTTGAATCCAGCAAAACTTATTTCTACTAAAAATATGTCTAAAAAACAAATTTTAAATTAGTACAGTACAGTAGAAACATCAGTATCTACTGGAACGTTTACAGTTTTCCCTCAGTATCATTCTTGATACTTTCTATAACAATGAAAACCATACATTGTCTAGTACATTGTCAAATTTACTTCTAACTTTTTTCCCAATTTTGCCAAGACCCAACACAAATATAAGATCTTCCATATTTCTCTAGAGACAGAATAATGTTTATTTTTTCCACTCATGTGTACAGCGATGATCAGAGGTACTGGAGAACACAACAAGTAGTTTTCAAAGGTTTGCTCTTCATTCCCTTCTTAATCCTGACTATTCAATTTTTGCCCTAAAGGCGAAGCCTCCATCAAGCCTATTGCAAATGTCACAACTTATAAACATTTAGCCCATCTACATCTACTTGGGATATTCCTACATGGATTATTTACTTCTTAACTATGTCCGTGAGTAATTTTATTACAGCTGCAGGTTGATTCCGCTGCTGAGCTGTTGATGCATTGGAATACATGACGTGGTCATGTGTTACACTTTGGAATGTCATCTTGCCGTATGTTACTTTAAGAGTTCTAAGGTGTCCTGTTTTAAGTCTTGCTATAGATGTATTTTTTTTTTCGTTACAGTCTCCATGTCTAATGTTAATCTACCATCCCATTCTTGGCCTATCCACTGGCTCATTTTCTACAATAAGTTTCCTTGCCTCTCTTTTATTTCTGAAACTTTCCACATGCCCTGCCCGTCAGAGTCTACAGTATTTAACTATTCTTATTACAACTGGTTTCCTATCAATATCACGAAATTCACTGTTATGTAGAGCCTACTTCCTTCCACTCACCTGTATGTATATCTCTCTTTGTTCCAAACATCTATTTATGCTCAAATAAACACAGTTGTTTCTTCTCTCTTAAAATGAGAGTCTTGTTACGCACCATTTAATATAACAAGAATCGCCGGTTTATACCTTATTAATAAAATATGTTTTGAGAGAATTTGGGATGACTACAGTCTCCAATCATGCATGGTGTGTAGTATGCATTTCCATAGTTGATTCTATGTATAAAATAATTATGTTTGTTATTATTGTTCCAAGGCATTTTAATTCTGTCTCTTCACCAAAACGTTCTGAGGAAAAGACATCGGCCATGTAGGGACAGCAACCCAGTTCGTGCCAGTGGAATGACCAACCACCTGCTATCTCAAACACCTCCTAAAGGCCTGCAGTGGAGTCACTTTACGTTTACCTCTGATTTTCTTCAGTTTTTTTGCCTTTATTTTTCTTCCTCCATTCTTGAACATTAATATCATCATCATCATCTCCTTCTTCTTCTTTTCGTGTCATAGTTCTGAAATTACTGTTACTTACTTACTCACTGGCACTATCGAACCCGTAGATTCATGGCCGCGCGGACATAAGCCTTCCATATATCCCTATCCTGAGCTAATGCTTTCCAATCATTCCCTGTATAATCTACTTCCCTCAAATCATAGTTAATGTTATTCTCCCACCTCATTCTTGGTCTACCAACTGGGCGTTTTCCCTCTGGCTTTCCTACAAGAAGCTTCTGAAATTACTGTTACGGTCTACAATTTTTTTCAAACCATTTATACCTAGGCTGTCCCAAGGCTGTCCCAAAGATATTACCATTTGATCAGTACTTTATAAAATTGTCTTAGGAATCCTGTATCTGGTCATTCGGTCCACATGTTAATGCCACTTGATTTGATACTTATTGTGATAAGGCTTAACTTGATAAATCAGGATTTAACCGGATTAATCTTATATCGTTTATTTAAATAATTGACATATTAAATCTTAACCACTCTATAGCTTCTACTGAACAAATAAATTGTAACAACTCATTTAGAAAGATTTAGAAATGGGTTTATATAATATCGAAAGTTTTTCCAGAAATAATATGTTTATCTTGCGTCAAGGGACAGGGACAACTCAATAGAATCTTCTAAAAAACATTAAAAAGTTTTAACTATGCCAACTAAGGAGAATAATATATAATACAGACCATTAATAGGTCCCCGGCTGTGCCCCGGCGACACGTTAGCGTCGGGCAGGGCAATTTTACGTAAGTAGAGTTTTCTTTTACTTTCAGGAATGTTTGGTAATATTCAATTTATGAAAAATACTTAAGCTCTAAAAATTAATACCAAACAAATGATATTTCTTAATCTACGGGTAAAGCCTGAATTCCATGTCTTCTTCTTGAACTAAAATTATTAGTAAATGTGCATCTAAATTCAACAGTAATATTGACAGAGTCTATCTTATATATTTTTATATTTATTTAATATTATATTAAGTAATGGTTGACATGTTCTCATAATTCATATTTCGTCTTGCCAAAATTTTATTCCTAGTTTTATTAAACTGTTTGTAACCCGTCTCATTGACTTTCCTTTATGTAGAGTATAAGTAACCTCAATTCTTATTAGGAGTTCTGACTTCACCTCATGAATTCCTATCTATGTATATCCCTCGACCCGCTACCTATCCAAAGATATTATCAAGATACCGATTTATTTACAACGCCCTTCGGATGAGATGTCAACCATATTGTGATGCGTTGTAATAGCGTCGTTTAAACTGCGAGGGTCGGCGAGAGAAACCTCGCATTGGTGGATTGGATTGGTGAATAGCCAATCGCGAGTCGAGGGTCCACAGATATTTCTCGGCTAATATATCCAGAGAGTTCTACGAACATCTATTACCCCATTCGAGAAAAATCGAAGACGAGAGGGTTCCATGTAGAAACATCTCGTTCAAGGACCTGGAAATTTCCGTCTACTCGCCTATAAATATGTGGTGAGAACGGAACGACCCCCTGTCTTGTGTTGGATGGCGAGAGGTTAATTGTAAGCTAAACTGTGAGGAAGTACTCTGTCTGTAATTGTGTGATAAGTGATTATCTGATAAACTTTCTAAGAAGAATAGTAAGTTAAACAAAAATGTGATTGAAGATTTAGTGATAATTGTGAGAAGAAAATAAAGTGAAAAGAAAAATTTTACATAGCCATTAGGGCCCATGTTTCCACCCCTAGGGATACCTCGGTCAAAGAACAAACTCCCAAGTCCCAGAATCTTGTCCTCCCTATCTATTTCGCGCCCACTTTCAAGTTATCGGCCTTAAACCAACACCTCAGGGAGAAGGTGTTCGAGTTGCAACTTGAGGGAAATTGCTGAGCTACATAATACGTCAGGTCGCTCACTCCTGATGACCCACAGTTGGTCCAAGGGCTCTTCGAGCCTAGCCGGGAGGACTGCTGTCGCAGATCCCCCGACCGTTCCCCTGTTCTACATCAGGTACGCATCCTGCAGCCGTTTTGAGACCGGCTAGTGCTTGAATCCTCAAGCCCCGCAGTGTGAGACTTTAGTACATCCAGGTGCTCATCTCCTGGTGACCCCACAGAATGTCCACGAGCCCGTAGGCTTAGCCTAGAACCAGCACAGTTGCTCCCCTCTATCCCCCCCAAGGACGTGTCCTGTTGCAGTAGTGGGCCAGCATGGAGCTCGCAAGCTCCAACAGGTGAGCAATAGTACGACAAGGCACTCAACTCCTGCCAACCCCACTAATGTCTAGCAGATCCAATGACCTCCCCCCAGTGCACCACCTGGGGACGTATTTTAATGCTGAAGTGGGTCCAGCCTGAGCATTAGTACGACAAGGCGCTCAACTCCTGCCGACCCCACTAATGGTTCAAGAGTCTCTTGGACTTAGCCGGGAGGACTGTCTAGCAGATCCAATGACCTACCCCCCAGTGCACCACCTGGGGATGTGTTTTATTGCTGAAGTGGGTCCAGCCTGAGCATTAGTACGTCAGGTCGCTCAACTCCTGACGACCTCAAAGATTGTCCTTGTGTCACTCGGTCACGAAGTCGACGCTAATCTCACACCCAAAAGACCGCGCTTCCTCCTTTTCCGAGCTTACTAACCTGGTGGTAATTCCCAACATTACGCCCGGTCTTGTTCCAACCAGCCCGTTCGCAAGACTAGGCCTAGTCATGCTGCTGCTGTGAGTCCAGCTCACTGAGCAATGTAGGCATTCCGGGAGCTCATCGCCCATGGTGCCCCTACAGATGATCCTCGGATTTATTGAACCAAGAGAAAAGAGCTTCTGATCTCCAGTCTCCCACCACTTCGCCACGGCGGTCGCCGATCCTGCTGTGGGCCAGGATATGTGAGCTTTGACAACAGGTTGCTCATCTTCCCGCTTGACCCATCGGACTTGAAAGGGAGGACTGACTAGTAGATCCACCGACCTTTTCCCCACTACGCCACCGAGGGGACGTGTTTGGCTGCTGAAGTGTGAGCAGCACGGGCTATGTAGTGCGTCGAGTCCTAACCACCCCGCAAATGGCCCGCGAGTCCGGTCTGGACCTAGCCGGGAGGAATGCAATGCATACCACCGACCGTTACCCTATCCGCCACCCGGGGACGCGCCCTGTTGCTGTTGTGAGCACAGCTGGGGCCCCAGAACCGGACACCCAGGGATTTTTACATAGCCACTGTGAATTTATTTAAATCGAAATAAGTTAAATGAAAACCCTGTGCCATCCTGTGACACTATTATTTCTTGTAATAAACACCACCGCTAGATCATGGAGCATGATGATGGGGGGAAATTCTTCCTGAAACATGTTCTAACGTGAACTAAATCAGTCAAGCGGAGCTTTAGTGTATTTACAATATTTTAATAACATTCTGTGTGTCTTGGTTCACATTTGACCTCGGTGGTCCAGGCATTATGTTACTTGCCTCTTTTCCCATGGATCGCGAGATCAAACCCGCCGAGGTCTATCGATTTTTAGGATTGATGAATCCAAGAGACCAATTCTCCGAGAGAGATTTTAAGCCGTGAGTTCCGGCCTAAAGTAGCGCCTCTGACCCTTCCTCCATCCAAATAATACCTTAATTTCCTACTATATGTCCCTCTAAGGTTATGTGCTGACATATGTAGGAAAATAACCGTAACTAAATTAGATTGGTTAAGAATATCCCCACTCGCGAGTAAACTACTACTACTATATTTACATGGAAATAACTCAACGGAATATGGTACACACTAGGCAAAAGAGCGTATCATGCACTTCTCGGATCCACGAATACTAAAGTTACAATAAACCGGACGACCCAAGTTGGGTTATGCCTGCGAAACCTGACCTTGAAATGACCGAAATACAATAAGTATTAGTTTTGTAAAGGAAAATATTTGGGAAAATTTTCGTGCAAGCAGAAATTGGAGATGGACCTTGGATAATTAAAATAAATGATTAACAAAATAAATCTTATTAAATTCATAAGAGCACAAATATTAATTTGGTTTGGTTATGTATGCAGAATGTGTGATGAAAACCTTTTATTGTTAAAAAGAAACATTTCGAGTGTAACCTTTAAGAACTAGATCCCAAGTCAGACCTGAAATTAAATGGGATGATGATAATAATAATAATAATAATAATAATAATAATAATAATAGGTTTATTTTACCTGGCAGAGTTAAGGCCTTAAGGCCTTGTCTACCACTCAACCAGGTTTAAAAAAAATGTGTTACAAGACTGAATAATCTTTATAGGCCTATATCAAAATTGAGCCTGCATATGTTTGTGAATTCTTAACCCTCAACCAATGTTCATGAAATTTTGTACATACTTGTTTTCAAGTACGCCGCGTGTTTGGACGCTATATATTATGCTCTAAAACCAGTAGTTGTAGGAGTTCACCTGAAACGAAAATTAAAAAGTCGCTCTAGCGGTCGCAAATTTTGTTGATTAACAACGAAACTCAGTATATGCTATTAGAATAAACCGAGGTAGGTATTATCCAAAACTCAGCGAAATCCGACAGTTTTAAGTGGAGGTTTACCTGAAATCCTAAAATAAGAATTGACTCTAGCAAACCGCCATGTTTGATTCGTCGAAACGTACAACTTTGTGTATACACATTTTCAGGTCTGGCGAGTGTTTAGCTACTATTATGCTCTAAAAACATTAGGTGTAGGAGTTTACCTGACCGAAAATTAAAAAAAAGAATTCATTTATTTAGGCGTAGCAGCGCACTCCGACCATTAGCAAGTTGAATATAAAAAATTGGATTAGTGATAGGAAGCGTTGGAAATAAATCTTTAAGTATTCAACTAAATGCAGCTCCAGAAGAAGAAGTGTATTTATTCTAATACGAATTATTTGTGTAATGAATGTATTCAAACTTACCTAACTTCTATATCCCAAATCCTGAGCTAATATTTTCCAGTCGCTCACGGCACTTCAGGAACAGAATGATAATTATCCATCCGAAATTTTAAACTTTCAATCGTTGCTACGTTACAATGCAACACTACTCTAATGCTACATCGAATAAAACCCCATTTAAGCGTAACATTTGGGTTTTTTGCATTATTGGACAAGCAAAGGCATCTTGCCACGTGTTCTGCTCATCGCAGTCTATGAGACTTAATTTTTGTTATTATATCTAGTTTCCCATGTAGCTGATTGTTATATACTCTTCGTCATTCGCCTGCCTAACATACTGGCGTCTGCTTTAGAAAATTAATATTTAGCCCATCTTCTTCTCAATTTTGAACACATCTTACAATCGAGTGGGCATGGAATCTACTAGCCTCTGTTCTCATCCCATTTATATCTTACTCCTGAGTGTGGCTTCCTTCGGGAGAGAAGTAAAGTCGTGTCATAGATTTACAGGAGTTGGCCATAAAGCTATTTCATCATATGATTAAAATTCGTCATAGATATAATTCGTTAAATTAAAATAGGTCACAGATATCAGCCGGGCTGTCAGCCCTGTATGACGGTCGCCTTTACCCCCAGAACATAGTCTGGTACTCACTTACGTTTGAGGCTGTGTCGACTCCAGAGTCATTATTCTGCCAGCTATAAATTCTGACGCCATCAGGACTGAAGCCCTGGACTTTCCAGCTTTTAGCATTTGCCTTAACCGACTACAGTACTTTTAGCAAACATTATTAGCACCGTTGTGAAATATATAAAACAATAAAAGTTGTGCCTTTGAAAATGGAACCAGTTCCAAAGACCAGCTGAATATTTAGGACGACCGCCATCAAACGTATAACTTTTATTGTTTTAAATGTTCGACTACAGCACGGCGTTCCCCTACATATTTATACTATTTCATCCATGAGCAGAGTAGATAGTCGTGGTTTTGCAATATGGAATCCTTCTGTGTCTTTCTCTTATATATATATATTTGTGTGGAGTGAATGGAATTTTCTTGGCATCTTCAGTAAAGCTTTAAATATCTGATTCAGTATACAATCAAGTATCTGGGTTTTTATTTTTCCCCCTCACAGTTCACAATTGTAAAAATACTGCTGTTTTCAATTATATTATACCTATGAAAATTATTATTTTTTAAATTAAGAGACAAAATTTGTAGTTTTACATAAAAACGTAAAAATATGTACATGATTTTTTTTTATTTAGTAATATTCCACAATGCAGCGTTTCTCCTTCAACCCAAAGCGATTTGTCGCCAGAGTTTCCTGTCTAAAGCATCTTCTTTCCTCAAATCTCTAGCTTCCATACTTCTTTTCACTCCATCCATCCATCCATCCATCGTTCTCTGGTCCTGCCTCTTCTACTTCTTCCATAAGCTTTACAATTAAGGATCTTCTTTGGTATTCTCTCTGCTTCCATTCTTATGAGGTGTCCATACAATTTCAAACGTTTTTCTTCTATGTTTCCTAATGTTTATTTCAACTTGCATAATATTCCTTATTGTGCTGTTTCTGAACTTATCTCTTCTTGAAATCCCTGTCGATCGCCTCCAAAAATCCATTTCTACTGCTAACAGGTTGTTGGCTTGTTTCCTGCTTACTGTCCAGGTCTCGGATCCATATAATAAAATTATTTGTAAAAGAACTTGATAAAATTTATTTACCGGTATTTAATAGGTAATTATGTTGACATTATACATTACAATGCGAAGTTAGGAAGTGGTTTTTACAGAAGCGAGGATATGATTTCCATGATTCTGTAAAACACTTCACAAACTTGCGTTGTACATTATCTTATGAGCGAATGTGTTTTAAAATAATAAATAATAGTAAAATAATAACATCTTTGTTGGAAATATTTACGTTCATTATAAACAACGGACTAACGTTAACAGTGTGGCCAATGTTTATACGGTAAACGCCGAAAATAATTTAGTTGAGAATACAGTAGGCCGTGACATCATTCAAGGTTAAATTGGCGGCAAGTACGAATGTATTGTTTTATATTATTTCAAATAAATTTCAGTTAATTTAAAATGCAGCGATTTGTTTTGTATAGACCCTATTTGTTATTAAAACTAATTATTGGAAATATGTTTGTATATACATTGTACGTAGTATACATAAAGGACAGTACAGTGGTATTACTTCCCACACGAGGTAGGTAACGTGTAATATTACAGCAGGCCTATATTTACTTAGGTTGGCAACCTCGAAATTTACTAAATTGAATTTTCAATCATTGTCACCATTGCCGTAACTATGACAGAACTCTCTCTCGTAGAAAAAAATACATACATAATTATAGCAGGGCTCTTTATCAATAGAGAAGGCCCTTTGTTAGTAAATATTTAATATTTTTGTTATTTTACATAATTTAAAACGGTACATGGCAAGCAAGTTATTTTAATTACATTAACTCTAACTAACTAACCTACTGGTTCTATAGAACCCATAGGTTCATGGCTGCGCGGACATAAGCTCTCCACACATCCCTATCCTGAGATAATGTTTTCCAATCATCCCCTGTATAATCTACTTCCCCTAAATCACGGATAATGTTATTCTCTCACCTCATGCTTGGTCTACCAACTCGGTGTTTTCTCCCTAGTCTTCCTACCAGAAACTTCGATGCACATCTTTCATCCCCCTTACGCGCCACATGTCCTGTCAATCGCAGTCTACGAGTCTTAACTGTTATTTTTATATGTGGCTTCCTATATGTATCATGCATCTCACTATTATGTAGTTTTCTCCATTCACCTGTCTGTTCATCTCTTTTTGACACAAACAATTTCCCAAGAACTTTATTATCAAATACTCGTAATCTTGTTTCTTCCCTTAAAGTAAGAGTCCATATTTTAATTACATTATTGTTTTAAATTAATCTTTTTTTTTACAGCAAAATTAAATTTAAAATTTTTCGTAGAATTGATAAAGTATTTGTAGTTGTTTGTTGATCTCTGTTACCGAGGCTGTTTATCTAGGTTCATTACATTTTGTTATATTGGTGTAATATTAGCATTTTGAAATTCTAAATAAAATTCAGATATGTCAGTCAGTCACAGAACCAAGTCAGTCACACATCACATGTTAGATCATAACTCCGGTCTTAATTGTGATTTAGGATTCGTTTTTTATTTAGAATGTAACTTGAAATGTGCCATCCAAACAGTATTTTAGGAAATTGAATTAGGAATAACATTTCAGAGAACGATGTTACGTTCGATGATAAGTTGAAAGTTCTGTCAGTTAGTCACACGTACTTTGATAGATAATAAACACCATTGTTTTTCTTCAGAAGTTGTATGTTTATGCACACTCTTAATCACGCAATTTTCGTCTATCATATCACGCAGATAACATTTCTAATTTCAATCAATTGTATTATTTATATAAACATTTTGCTGCAAAAATGCACTGTATATGTCGGTCAGTGGACGAACCATTGTGAAACTTTAGTTAATACAAGGATGGGGATGTACCTTAACTACAACTTCATCCAATTTTACGCCAAAAATATCTACTTATGCGGGTGATAATTATTTTATTTACATTTCTAAATTGCATTTCTACAAAACATCTTATTTTGAATTATTTACTCCAAACAATATCTACTTATGTGGGGAGATGATTTTTTTCCCTTTACATCTCTATATCACATTTCCAGAAACCTGCCATTTTGAAGTATCACAATTACAACAGAAGTGCCATTTGTTAAGTTAATTACCAACGTGAAAATGAATGTGGTGTCTACTACAATTGTATGAAGAATCTTTGAATTCTGTTCAGTGCAAATTGATATCTAGTGATAAAAATATAAAATGACAGCTGTCTCAGAAATTAGTTCCCGTGTAATATTTATTCTTCCTTCAAGAAATTTTCAATTTGATATAAAAAAACCTGTTTGTTATTTTATTTTAACTTGTGTTTTCTTGAGCAATGATTAAATACATACATAATTTGCACTGTAAGTGTTAATGATTGTTTTAGTATTAAGTTTATATTCAGTTTACATAATATTTTGGAAACGCAATATTTCGAAGTGAATATTATAGCAAGGTTCCCTATTTTCCGCATTTCTAATTCATAATACCTTTCTTTGGAATTTCGTTAAACTATTACTTTTTTATTCCCTGCTTTACAGAAGATAATTATTTTGTTAAAAAATGTACATAAAAGGTTAATTTATCAAATGAAGTTGGCTGAAATTTGGTGTGAAAACAAGACAGCAAATAAAAAATTCCTGATATTTGTGGTCAGAACAGCAAATCATGCTGCTTGCTTTGTCGAGTAAGTGGATCCGAGTGTCTGGGCCATCCTGATTCCTGATTCTCAAGGGGGATAAATATTGTAATCATCGAGTATTAGTGGAGCACTTCTAATTGTGTTACTGTTATTAACTTAAATACTATTATCGATAAATTTACAATACAGTGAAACATATTGTTATTGCCTCACTATGATGGTTGTCCGTTTATATAAAAGCGGGTGCCGCGCGACAATGCGTGACAATGTTTAACATGTGGAATTATTGTAGTGGCGATAGTCGGCTCTTTGTATTTAATTACATATAACAGCTGCGGGGAAACAAAGCGAGCCGCTGGACAACCGTCATATTGAGGCGATAATACCAATTTTGTATTCTAATATATTATTGTTAAAGTGTTAGGAAAAAATCCAAAGATATTTAATATTAAATATGCCACAAGGCTCTGGTAGCTTAAGTGTTAGTATATAAGCACTAATGTCTAGCCCTCTCTCTATCTCTGGATCTCTTCCCTTGTCCTGTCATTTCGCCTGACACTACATAACTGAGGGTTCGCTTATGTAAAAATAATTCATTTTGAAATAGAATAAATGAATGATTGGACGTTCGAAACTGAACGAAAGGAACTAACTTTACTCTATGACAGATGAAAAGGAAAAACAACTAGACGGGTGAATGATTGAATGAATAAAATTTAAGAAGTGGTAAAAACATAAATATTTATTTTAATGCACAGTAATAGTCGTGAATATTACTAGCAGTTGTTTGCGTTAGTAAAGCATTTGATATTTTCTTTTTTTCTTTTTCAAAGCCCATTTGTTCTTTTTTTTTAAATATATGTTTTATTAAATATGTGATGTACGTCTTCCCACTCTAGCGGCTGTTGCTTTGTCGGCGAGCTTTTTTCATTGTAAATAATGTGTGCCCCCTCCCCTCTTGGTGTGGCTGTAGAACACGTACAGGGGAGAGCGGGAGTAAAGAGGTTTCCAAACACTGGCCCAATTAAGGAGAATATGAAATATGACTGGTCTCAACAGAATATTCAGACGAAGTTAAATACCTTTTTAACACATAGTACCCAATTCGAAGCAGTCTCTCGTCCCAGATTCTGAATTCGATTGCCATTAACGTTAATTTAAAATGTCTTCTTGTTCATCTTCTTAATTTAGGCGAATATCGTCCCACATTTGAAGATTTTTTGCTTAAAGTTTCCTTCTTAATATTCTTATCGGATGACCAGCCTCATGGGTTAGCGGTCAGCGTTTCTGAATACAGTTCGATTTCTAGCCAGACTATAGGAAATTTTTCTTAAAGGGACTTTTTCCTGTGGATGCCCATGGTATTGAATTTAGGTTAAGTTTAGGTTAAGGACTCTCCTGGTGCTTCATTATCATTTATCACCCATCATATCATCGGGGTAACGTAACTCCGCCTTCCAGGTGCCCAAATCTAAGAAATTGATTATAATTCCGCCAAATGTCATGGAGAAAGCCATAAATGTCATAAAAGACAACCTGGGTGTCATTGGACAAAAAGTATATATATATATATATATATATATATTGTCCACCGCTGTGGTCTCGAGGTAGCGTGCTGCCTTGTCACGCAGCGGGCCCGGGTTCGATCCCCGGTCGGGGCAGTTTCTCTGGGTGAGGATTTTATCGGGTTTTTCCTCACCTGTAAGAGAAATGTCAGGAAAACTTTAAGGCCTAAAGGTCCCCGAAATCATATGGCCATCATCGTCATCCTTATCATTATCATCATCATCATCATCCTTCACCGGTGTGGAAAGCAACGGGAAGCTACCACACCTACAATTCCCTAGTAAAGCTGCAAGCATAGCATGAAAATGCTATGATAGCAGTGAAAGACCTGCCTTCGGGCAGAATTACTATGGATGGATGGAGATATATATTTTTATCCGATGCATCTGGTGAGGAGAACAGCTTTGTTGATTATTGATAAGTAAGAATTAAAATTAAATATCACCATTCTTTAACGAATAACTTCGGCAGTACCGATGGATTGGTCATGATGCGGGTTGAAACCGGCCGGGGTCCATAAATGTTTTCGGGGCGTAAAAATCCTGAACATAACTTAAGAAAGGTATCGAAGCCTTAGATCCCTTGTAGATTTACAGTATTCAAGCCTTACACAATAATTCTCTGACGATAATTTTTCGACCTTTTCAAATCCAAATTTGAATTGCGAGGCCAATGATCTAAATTGTTTAAAATCTCACTTCACTTCTTAACTTTGGATGTGAAAAAAATATCATAAAGATCTTTTTTTCTAGAAGAGTTATTTTTATTTATTTTATTTTTCTTCTATTTTATCTCCTCCTTTGCTAGGACTAATTCATCATGAGTCAATTCCCTGAGCGGGTAAATAGAGGGGGGGGCACTCTAAAGCAAGGTATTTAGTCCAGTTACAGTACTCTGAACCATATTTGATGGGTAAATGTAAAATACCGGGAGTCACTTAATCTAGGATGTATGTTGAGCGGATTTCCAGGGCCACCGCTCAAGACATTTAAAAATAGGACAAGACCAGGAATAAACACCCAAACACAAGATCCATCCATAGTAATTCTGCCCGAAGGCAGGCCCTTCACTGCAATCATAGCATTTTCATGCTATGTTTGCACTTTACTAGGGAATTGTAGGTGTGGTAGCTTCCCGTTGCTTTCCACACCGGTGAAGGATGATGATGATGATGATGATGATGATGGCCATATGATTTCGGGGACCGTTTGGGCCTTAAAGTCTTCCTGACATTTGTCTCACAGGTGAGGAAAAATACCGATAAAAACGTCACCCAGAAAAACTGCCCCGACCGGGGATCAAACCCGGACCCGCTGCGTGAGAAGGCAGCACGCTACCTCGAGACCACACAGCGGTGGTCAAACACAAGATGGAGATTCTAAATTACCTTCCTCTCCGGGTTTCGATTATTGCCTGCCGAAGTGGAGGTAGGACTCTACTGACTTATTGCATGGCGTCGAACTAGAAGAGTTATATAAATAAAATAATATTTTTATTCAGAGAACATAATAAAATGTTATTTCAAACTAGGTGTCATATCATTAGGCGAACTTTACGGTCTTATAAATTATCAGATAACGGAACATTAACATGTGCTGTAATATTCACGACGCAAATTTAACAAACACTTGATTTACAAGGAAATAATTAAGGATAATCAATAGCAGTGATATGCATACAGACCTAAATCATCTCGTTGCTCTAAGGATCGAGCTCGAGTTAGAAGGCGAGAGGAATGAGATGGAATGAGCAACAAAAAGGAGACCTGAACACATTCTAGAACTCCTCAGAAGTAATGCTGTCATACGAAATGATTTGAATGTATTAGACCTACTGATATTATTATTATTATTATTATTATTATTATTATTATTATTATTATTATTATTATTATTATTAAGAGGGAGAAGTTATATAGTATCCTGCTGGAGTTCGGAATTCCTAAAAAGTTAGTTAGACTTATACAAATGTGTCTAAATGGCACAAAGAGTAGAGTGCGAGTAGGCAAACTGTTTTCGGACACTTTTGAAATCCAGAATGGGTTGAAGCAAGGAGATGCACTATCTCCTCTACTATTTAATTTTGTACTAGAGCATGCCATTAAATCTTTAGAGAATGAGGAAGGCTTACAACTCAATGGTGTTAATAGGCTGTTAGTTTATGCTGATGATGTAGTATTGTTGGCCGATAGCTAGGAGATATTAAAGGACAACACGCACACACTATTGAGTAACAGTAAGAAATTATGACTGGAAGTAAATATCAATAAAACTAAATATATGGTCACACGTAGAAATTCATTATATGATGGAAATGGACAGCTAATGATAGATGAGGGAAAATTTGAGGAAGTGGCTGAATTAAAATACCTAGGAACAATTATCACAAATAGGAATGAGATGCACAAAGAAATTAAACATAGGCTCAATTCTGGAAATGCGTGCTATTATACATTGCAGAGACTTTTGAAGTCCCAACTCCTTTCAAAAAACGTTAAACTGAAAATATATAAAACTATTATTCTACCAGTTATATTATATGGGTGCGAAACATGGACTCTTACTTTAAGGGAGGAAAGGAGATTACAAGTATTCGAGAATAAAGTACTTAGGAAAATTTTTGGACCAAAGAGAGATGAACAGACAGGTGAATGGAGAAGACTACATAACAATGAACTACATGGTCTTTATAGGAAGACAGATATAATAAGAACAGTTACGTCTCGTAGACTGCGATGGGCAGGACATGTTGCACGTATGGAGAATGAAAGACTTGCATGAAAGCTTCTTGTAGGAAAGCCAGAGGGAAAACGCCCAGTTGGTAGACCAAGAATGAGGTGGGAGAATAACATTAACTATGATTTGAGGGAGGTAAATAATACAGGGAATGATGGAAAACATTAGATCAGGATAGGGATGTATGGAGAGCTTATGTCCGCGCGGCCATGAACCTACGGGTTCGATAGTGCCAGTGAGTAAGTAAGAGTAAGTAAGTATTATTATTATTATTATTATTATTATTATTATTATTATTATTATTATTATACGTAGATCTACTTACAGTATTCTATTTTCATAAATTATGGACCTATACAGAATATAAAATAAAGTTATGATGAACCAAGTCTGTATTATTAGAGAAGAAAACCATTCAGAAAATATCAATTAATCAACTGAAAGACGAATTTCAAAAGAAATATATTTTTTATTAATTTTAAAGGAAGCTACTGTCCGGCAGTCCCTGATTTCTTGTGGTAAGGAGTTCCCGAGTCTAGCACTAGATACGGTATAGGAATTAGAAATGTGAGGTTTTGTATTGTGAGATGTTAAGTAAGAGGTTCTGGTGCGATTGTGGACTCAAATTGCGATTGCAAATATATCTGATACACATATCATGAATACTTTACACTTTATGTGGTAGTCCATCTGTCAATATGATGCCGGAATCGCGAGAGTTTTCACTAGAATTCTTTTGAGATATGTCGGAAGAAAATTTCTGAATCTATTTAAAGAGTGCATTATTGAAAATACCTTTTTTGATATTTGCTTTATTTGTATGTTCAAACTTGGACACACACACACGCGCACGCACGCATAGACGGAATTGTATATCTCGATAAATGTAAGAAAAAAGTCAAATATCAATTTTGTATCACACATTTAATTTATTATTTGAAATAGGAAATAGTGTATATGTTTATGCGTTTGTGTTGTATGAGAGATGATGAAGAAGAGAAGGGATAATATAAAACTCTGTGCCAACACCTAGCCTATTCCTTATGAAAAGCGCCAGTCTTACAAGTCCACCCGACGGACGATAGCAATATCACGTGCCTTCTCAATGTATACATACGGGGTGAATCATAAATATGGCTATACGTTTGATCACGTTGTGTGATGAATATATTACCATTACAGCAAATATGAAATTACCGTTGGAAAGGGAATTATTCAAATTACAACAATGGAATAAAGCAAAACAGTGTAGAACTTACGTCATTAGTCAAAATGGCGTTGAATATGCAACAGCAAATTACAATTGCTGCATGGGCAATAACGTATGCTAATGATCGTGAGGCCGCAAGACGAGCAACACGTGAGTTTAAAGTAGCATTGCAGCCGTCGATTGTGGGGAAGTGGAGAAAACGACTGCTGGAAACGGGAAGGATGCAGAAAATCAAACCTCATGGAAAGCCTCGCATTAGCATGGATGCAGAAACAACGAAGAGAATTGTGGAGGCGTTCGACACTAGCCCACAAAATTCAACCCGCCAAGCTGCACGTGAGCAGTGATTTGTTTTGTTTTATTGTTGTAATTTGAAGGGTTCCCTTTCCATTGATAACATCATATTTCCTTTAATAATAATATTTTAGTCACAAAATGCGATCAAACATATAACCATATTTCTGAATCACTCTGTACGTTGAGAAGACACGTGATATGTATTATTGGATAAACGGATCTGTGTCCCTTTAGCGCTGCAATCATTCTTAGAAAATTAACACCTGCAATCACTCCATTCCACGCGCTTCCCCTCCCACCATGTCAAACAGCAGCCAGGATAACTTTCCGATTAGGGGTGTTGTCAAACTTCCCACAAACAGAGTCATGGATCTAGAATACTGAATAATGTAAGGTTATTACTTCTTCATATTTAAGTAGGTCTAATGACACTGGTTGACTTGTATTATTTGCTTAATAATATTTATTTCACCACTCCGAGCTACAGTGTTCATGTTGAATTGACAACACTGGACTGCAAGTACAAATAACCTGTTCCCCAAGAAGGCTCAAAATTTTGAGTAGTGGGAGGGGCGAAAGAAACGAGAGAGATAGGAATGTAGGGAGGGAAATGATTTACCGAGGCAGAAAAGGAATTAGTGTTTAGTTCGCATACCTTACGGGGGCACAGATCCGTTGGTCAGATAATGTGTACTGCGGAGGTATTTACAATTTAATGCAGGAATGTGGTGCACAATCTAGCGATTAAAAAGTATACACCTCCATCCCTCCAGACCCCGAGATTAAACATTTTAGAATTAAATTCAGTTAATTTTAGAAATAAGAATTTCAACCCCTCCGCGTTTGAATCAGGCACACTAGTCAAAAATCAGGCGTGCTTGATAGCAACAATTATTATTTACTATTTCTTATGACCCCCGCTATATAACTTGTGTTTGGAATTAAACTGCTAGATGTGGTTTATCGAATGAAATGATGCGGAGAAAACTTTTCATTTGATGGTAAATTGTCTCACTTATCTCGATGAGTAATGCCGTTTTTTTTTCTCCTTTTCGTTTTTACGCTGTTTTTCCTTTTTTGTTTTACCCTATCGTTTTACCTTTTTTTTTGTTAACTTTATTTCATTCTCACATGTAGACACAAGGACAGGACACACACCCAGCCCCAAGGCGGATATTTAAAATCCCCTACCCCGCCGGGAATCGAACTCGGGTCGCCGGAGTTCACCGACTACGCCACGGCGACGGGCAATTAAATACACGACGAGAGGTTGTACGACTCAATCGTAAGAACAGTGTAAACAAAACTAGTGCAGTTTTATTACCATAATATCTAATTAGAAATATATTTTCCAAAATCAATAGTCTAAAACAAAACATTATTTTCTGGAAAAATCTGAATAATTAGAAACAATATTTACTGATCTTTCTGCTTAGTTATTTGTGCTCTAATAAATTACTAAAATATTAAAATAAGTAGCCGACCTGATATAAGTTATCAGTCGTCCTCAATTAAATTGAATTTCTGTTTAAAGTAGCTTTGTCGACTAGTTGAAACCATGTAGGCCTTTCAGAAACATGTTCCATCTTCGGCATGTCATTTGGTATTGATTATACTCTAATCTCAAAATGTTTGGCAATATATGTCATAAAATAAAATAAGTTAAAATATACCTTCTTAAGTAAGATCCGTCGTCCTCAACTTATATAATATGTATTCTTTATGCATGTAGGCCTTTCAGAACATCCGTTCCATCTTCAGCAGGTCCTTCTTCTCTACAATATCTAGTATGATGGTTGATGCTCCTGGTCCTAATGTGGTGTTGTCGTGACTAAAGCTTCTTCCTGACGATATCGTATAGTGGGTTGTTTAGTCTGGGAGTGCTTTCATTTATTAAAAGCTTGTTGTCTATTTCCTTGATAATTTCCAGGTCTTCCAATATGTTGATTTTTGTTGGATTCCCCCCTTTGTGTACTATTGTAAGGGTGTCTTCTATTGAGTTCATTCTATGACCGGCGTTTATTATGTGCTTAGCGTAATTAGACTTTCCATATGCGTATACGAAATCGTTACGATATTCTTTAAATCTTATGTTGAAGCTTCTTTTCGTTCTACCTATATAGTACGTGTCATAGTCTTGGCATGTTAATTTATATACACCCTTGCCATTACATTCATTATGTATTTCTATTTTGTTACTTATTACATAATTTAGTTTATTATTAACTTTGTAGGCTATGTTTAAATTGTTACTTATTTTTCTCAATGTTTACACCCTATGTACTGCATATATATGATATAAGCGAGTAAATGACAGATAAATAATATATAATTTCTATAATTATAATAAGAAGTCTACTGTTTTAAATTATCCACAAGTTGTACGGCGAAACTATATTCGGGCACAAAGCTCTGCATGCGTGTATCATCTTGGAGGTCTCTTCAAACTATTTAAGTCATTTTCTTTATTTATGATTTTTTGTTCGTTTGTGAAGCCGCCTTTGCCGTAAATCAATAAGCGGTTTAGCTGGAGAGGTACAGTCAAAACAATGCTCAACAGTAGCTACAAGCTCCGGAGTTCAAATTCCTCATAATTCAGACTCGTCCTTCAACAAATTAACGCGAAGCATTCCATCTTGACTTATCTTGAACAATTCGTCGTCAAAACACAGTTACCAATTCAGGAGGTGGCCATAAAACGTGCACACGATGTTTTTAAAATACATTGAAACAATATTAGTAAAATTCATATCAAATTCCGTTGAGATGAAGTTATATGACGAAAGTTAAAAATTAAATTGTACCTGTTGGTAGGTGCCGTCGTCCTCAACTTTGTTAATAGGTCTATATTTTATGTAAAATGAACTGGAGAGCTTTTGGAAGTTATCTTCCATCTTCTGCAGGTTGAGCTTCCGCTACTCCTTGTTGTTGTGTACGGTGATGTATACTCCAACTGTTTGTAGCAGCAACAACGAGTAGCGGAAGCTCAACCTGCAGAAGATGGAAGATAACTTCCGAAAGCGCTCCAGTTAATTTTATATCCAATATATTAACAAAGTTGAGGACGGCGGCACCTACCAACAGGTAAAATTTAATTTTTAACTTTCATCACATTGAAAAATAACAACGTTGGATTGCGAATGTTGAAGAGACAACGAGGTTATATTGAGATCAGTCCAGGAAAGCTCAATTACAGCTTTGTGACACTTGCCAGTGAATGTATAATTAAGATAATGACGTACAGCTATCTCATTGTACTCTATCCGAGCTAAGTTCCGGTTCTACTGTAAACAAACTTGCATAAGGTATTACTTTACTGACTCCGTCTATTAGGGAACCCTGGTGACAATTTTACCCGCCATATGAGTGAATTGTGTAGGAAATTGTCATAAGTAATGCAACGAGTGATTTCCAAATTATCGATAAATTCGAAATCAAGAGTGGCATTTGTTAGGACTATTTAACGAATAAAATTAAGCTGTTTACTCACAAATCATTATTTAACTACAGTTATTTTTAAATATTTATATATTTAATGTAAACGGCGATGTTTGAAAACAAATGAGGAACGATTGGTACGCTTCATCTGCTTTCTTTTGTTTATCACTGCAACCAGATCATATTATTTATTGCCAAAGGAACGCAATATTGTAAGAATGCTCTCTAGTGGAGAATAAATGAAACACATCAAACTGTATGTTAATTCATTTCTGATGTCGTATGATGTAAATATGACAATTATATTTTTCTGGGGAAAAAAATGCATTTAAGAAAGTGCAAACAGTGGTTTCTTTTTTTTTTTTTTTTTTTTTTGGTGGTATAATCAATTGCTACAAATATGTTTTATATTAACTCCTGCAAGTGCTATGTGTTGACATTCATGCACTATATATACAATCTGTTAGCCGTATTTCTTATGGAGTCAGTCACTGCAAAAATAATGCTAAGCCTATTCAGAATGTTAAAAAGGAGGTGCTTTCTTTATTATGATAAACTTTAGTTGGTAAATTTTAGGCGAAACACGACTGTGATTGGTTGTAAATAAAAAATCATTGAAATGTGATTGGGCATTGACTCCCATTTGGGGCATGAGTTAAATAGTCATAGATAGAGCCATTGTTCTTACGCAACGATCGTACTTTACGAGAAATAAGACTTAATATAAAGTAAGATTGTACCAATAATTAGAAACTTAATTTATTATTTATTTATGAAAAAATATAATGGGACTACCTAATCAAACACTTACGCTTTTTGTATGATGTCAATAGATATCCTTTTGGAGGTTCTTTGGCCAACCACAGGATGGAGCTGACATCGACATCCAGGTGGTGCAACATAATGCAACATAAAAAAACCAGTCTGGGAAAGCTGACGATAAAACAGAATTGTTTTGAAACATGTCCAAGAACAAATCAACATTAATATTGAGGTAAGATGTCCAGACCAAAAATAATATAATCCTTTATTTGCAATTGCATTAGGTATACGAGCAGAATATATGCGCTATGCTGACTTACCTTTAAATTCTGTTGTTATTTTCAGCACATCCTCAATGGCTAATATAACATATGTTTTACTAAACGTTTGAAAACATTCAAAATATTTTTCTCTCTTCGTTTATCAAAGTTTTATCTTTTTATGCTTCAAAAATTGTACAAGAGAAGCAGCCGTTTGAAACAATTGAAAATCTAAATTATTCTGCATTGCGCATGCGTAAGAATTAAACAATGAAATTATGATTTTTTTAATGTATTAAAATTGTAATCTATATTTTAAAATTCTTCCATTTAATTTATATAGACATGTGCTAGATAATGTATATTTTATTATTTTCATTTTATTTATTTCAAGTGTTAGAAAGCGAACTACATTGTCTTATATGCTTAATGGTAAACAGTTCGTCGGCCAATGGAAACGCCGCCCTTACATCTCGTTTGTATACACAATCAACACTTATGAAATTCATGTTAAAGCACCGTTGAGGTTATGTAATAAGATGTTAATTATATAAATGTTTACCTGGTAAGTCAGTCGTCCTCAACTAAGTTATTAGACTTCTTCAAGTTATTCTAATATGGAGGCCTTTCGAAAACAATGTTTCATCTTCTGCGTTTAATCTTATCAGTTCCAGTTAAAACGCAGAAGATGAAACATTGTTTTCGAAAGCCCTCCATATTAGAATAACTTGAAGTCTAATAACATAGTTGAGGACGACTGACTTACCAGGTAAATCATTATATAATTAACATTTTGTATACATAAAACCGGTTTTATGAATACTCTCTACGTCATAGAGAGGGGGGAAGAGTCGCTCATTGCGTAAAGATGGTTTCATGAATTCCGCCCTACAACTGAAACCTAGTTGGGAACAGGATCTACCCTTATATCCCCATCTCTCTCTCTTTACCAAGTTAAGCCAGATGTACAATAAAAGGTTATGAAGACCCATCAGTCAAGAATGCACGATCCTTAGTCAACAGAAGGAGAAGAATGTAGGGTAGGTAGCTCAACGTTTCGTTCGAACTTAACATTGCACTACAATCCTTGTTCTACCAGCAGGCTGCTTGTATCGCATCTATATCCATCCAGCCGGTACAGGAATCATACGAACCGTTACAACTGATTTTCTCAACCTGCAACTGTTACTTATTGCAGATACCCAAATAATCCTTGATGCTGAGTGAAGATCGGTTAAATATTGGTCGAAATTCCATAATAACATTTATTTCCCTCATGGAACTCAAATCAGGGCATGCTCCTTAATTCTGCGATCCAAGGAAAGATGTCTTAAACCGCTCGAATACAGCGAAGAAAGTGTTCTATCCGACTTCACTCGCAGGAAAGTTCTGGGTACTTACTGGTACTCATTGCACAAATTGTGTAAAGTGTCATTTACAACGTTAGAAATATTAAATTAAATGTTAAAGCAAACAATTTTTGTAGTGCTATGAATTTAGGACAGTTTTGTCGTTAGGAGAGCATTAAATTGACTCGGTTAGAGTCTAGGAACGCACGTATATCGAGATATGATTTAGATCAGCGGTAGCCAACCTTTTTCGACTCGCGAACCACTTCCACAACGATCTGAGTTGGGTGAACCACTGACTTTTAAATATACATACTGTAGACATGCATAACATTTAATTCCAATCAAAAGGTTTAATAACCTTAAATTATCTTAACCCTTAACGGGTCATCAAAGTTACTCAAGTTACAGCTTAAAAGTTACACAACGTGTAGGCCTAGTTGTTGCGAAATCAAATGCATTCCTAACGTTGTTACAAACTGTACATCAGAATTTGCGGTAAATATTAATTTATTGTGGAAATAATGTGATAAATACCCGACGTTACACATAGGCAACAAGGGGGATTATAGGGTTAATTTAATTTTAAATTATAATAATAATAATGATTATTATTATCATCATTATTATCACAATTCCCTAGTAAAGCAGCAAGCATAGCATGAAAATGCTATGATTGCAGTGAAGGACCTGCCTTCGGACAGAATTACTATGGATGGATTATTATTATTATTATTATTATTATTATTATTATTATTATTATTATTATTATTATTATTATTTATACACAGATTTTTATTGTTACACATCTTTCTGTGTCTAAAATTTCATTTTCCTTCTTCACTCGTCTCTATTCATCCACACCATGTCCTCCAGTCATCTTGTTCTCATTCCAGTTCTTATTTCTTGCATCAACGAGAATAATAATAATAATAATAATAATAATTATTATTATTATTATTATTTTATATGTTATATATTATTATTATTATTTTATATGTTATATATTATTATTACTATTATTATTTTATATGTTATATATTATTATTATTATTTTATTATTATTATTATTATTATTATTATTATTATTATTATTATTATTATTATATTATATTATTATTATTATTATTATTATTATTA
The DNA here is from genome assembly GCA_030220185.1 of Diploptera punctata. Lineage (NCBI taxonomy): Eukaryota > Metazoa > Arthropoda > Insecta > Blattodea > Blaberidae > Diploptera > Diploptera punctata. The sequence continues at coordinate 1,553,058 of JASPKZ010000813.1, read as the reverse complement.
TTACAATGCTGCCGAAATTATGGAAACAATAATAGACCAAACCTCGAAGCCTGCCATTAAGGAAAAGTTTTGTCGAACCCCTTAAAATAGGTTGGGAAACAATGATTTAGATTAATTTGTGCGAGTCGCTTTACCTCCCCTTCTGGAGGAATTTCCAATGGCAGTCAGGCAACAGCTATGATTTCAACAAGACATTCAAATTATTATAAGTGAAATGTTCCACAATCTGACTCCAATCGATTGTTTTCATTGTTGAAGTCACTGACAAGCAATTTAACAATGTTTATATGTGAAGATGGTAATCTACCTCACTAAGTGAAGAATGGTAATCTACCTCACTAAGTGAAGAATGGTAATCTACCTCACTAAGTGAAGAATGGTAATCTACCTCACTAAGTGAAGAATGGTAATCTACCTCACTAAGTGAAGAATGGTAATCTACCTCACTAAGTGAAGAATGGTAATCTACCTCACTAAGTGAAGAATGGTAATCTACCTCACTAAGTGATGAATGGTAACCTACCTCACTAAGTGAAGAATGGTAATCTACCTCACTAAGTGAAGAATGGTAATCTACCTCACTAAGTGAAGAATGGTAATCTACCTCACTAAGTGAAGAATGGTAATCTACCTCACTAAGTGAAGAATGGTAATCTACCTCACTAAGTGATGAATGGTAATCTACCTCACTAAGTGAAGAATGGTAATCTACCTCACTAAGTGAAGAATGGTAATCTACCTCACTAAGTGAAGAATGGTAATCTACCTCACTAAGTGAAGAATGGTAATCTACCTCACTAAGTGAAGAATGGTAATATATATGTATCTACCTAATTTTTACCAAGGTAATTTAGTTACGCTTATTTAACTGTTTCATGCCAACGAGTGATATGGGGTCGGTATATCGCCTCAGTGAAACACCTAGTGGGTAAATTAAGTATTACTGGATGAGTAATGGTCGGTACATTTTACATACAGGCCTCTTTATTCAGGCTCTCTGTTCTTTTACGAGACTGAAAATCTTCAAACTCTAGACCCACGGCTTAAGGTACTTCTCAGAGAACTTGTCCCTAGGATTTTGTATCCTAAAAACCCTTCGACCCCGGTCGGGTATGAACCCGCGTCCCTCGGAACTAGAGCCAAGGAACATAACAACTACACGTAGTCCACCGAAGCTGACTGAAACATGGTAATTATGTGTGACTATTTAACTCATGCCCCAAATAGGAGTCAATGACCAATCACGTTTCAATGAATTTTGTTTTACAACCAATCACAGCCGTGTTTCACCTCGATATTTATGTGCTTTTGTTTATCATATTAAAGAAAGCTCCTCCTTTTTTAATATTCTGAACAGGCCAGAGCATTATTTTGCAGTGACTTACTCTCAAACAAAAACGTTGAATATAGCAAATGATGAACAGATTCCTTCGAACTACACATTTGATAATTGTGCGTTTATTAATTCTCTTTTTAAATACTGCTTTTACGGAGTTATTTCCTAAAATAATTAATAACCTATAATGTTCGTTATAATATGCAGTTTGTTGTATTTCATTTTTTCTCCACTAGGGTGCATTCTTACAATATTGCGATCCTATTTGGCAATAAATAATATGATCTAGTTGCAGTGGATGACGCCCCACTCATCGTCATTACCCATCATATCATCGGGGCAGCGTAACGCCTTCCAGGCGCCCCAACCTCAGAAGTGGGTTACAATTACGCAAATCCCAGGAGAGAACACCAGAAATGTCGAAATGACAACCAAGCGCATTAAATAAAAAAAAATATTTCAGGATTTTTTCTGTTATTTACACAGGTATCCTCAACCAAAATATACAATTTTTTTTTTCCATGTCTGTTTCTGTCATATTTCTCTTCTTCATGTTGTCTTGAATTCCATCTATCCACGTTTCCCTTTTCCAGGAGGTATCCATTTCAATACATCTTTGTTTGTTTCTGTGTCCCTTCTTCTCATTATTTGCCCATACCATCTTAGCTGGATTTCTTCAATCTCTTGTACAATATATATATAACTTGTTTGTATTTTTTTCTAACTTGTTTCTTATGATGTGAAGCAGCAAAATGATGGACCAGCTCATGACGTGTTTTAATATATAGTTTTCAGTGCAGTCCGCCTCTTGATTTAGTGTGAAACAGGCAGGCGTGAGAGAGTGTGTTATTATTGGGTCACTTAGCAGAGATTTCTTTGTTAAGCGCCGCCTACTTAATCTCATGGCGGCAACATCACACAGATCATTGTAGTGGAGGGGAAGAGCTACCTGAGGCTGTCTTATTAGCGGTACAAGCGCAATCAATAATAATCTCAATCTTAGATTTTACTTTTATTTCCTCCGCGTTCCCGGGTCTTATGGGACACGATCTGTCGGGACAGGATTTTAAACCCTGGATCACACATTCTTTTTTGACCACATGAGGACACGGAGGACCTCCCGGGTTAAATAATCAGCTCAATGCAAAGCCATTTCCGAGATAGCACGAACATTTAGACAAAAAACAGTATTCACTCATACTCCAAACTGCATGGCGCGACAGACCTACAAGGCCCTTGGCCTACCAGCCAGCTTCTGGCCTCACATCCATATGTAGACGATCATCCAGCTAGTGTGGGGGTGATATGTGTCCAGTATTTGGGTCCCCCAGCCGTTAAAGCTGGTCTTCTCAACCTGGAGCTGCTACATATTGTAGCTATCCAAATGTCTCACGATGCTAGGTGGGCACCGTTCCCATTCTGGCCAAAATTTCATGAGAAAATTTCTTCCTCCATGGAGACTCTAACCAAAGTAAATTTTGTAGATCTGTGCCAAGGCATCTTGCCTTAACCAATCGGCTACGGAGCGGGACTATTCACTCATATTGAACAATGCGAATGCGATATGGATGATTATGATGGTGTTCGGGGGTATTTGGCCTTAAAGTTACCTGACATTTATATTACAGACGAGGAAAAAACCCGAAAAGAAACTCACTCTTATAACTTGTCCCGACTCTATTTGACCTGGACCCGCTGCGACTAGTCAACGAGATTACACTAGATCCACAGCAGTGGACAGAGATTTCTTATTTTTTACATAATCGCTCGCGGTTGTCTAGAGGTTATGTGTCTTTCCTCTAGTCCAAAAGGTCGCGGGTGGATGGAATTTTAAACCTTGAGTCCCGAGTTTGAAGATTTTCAGGCTCGTAAAAGAACCTTAAGACTGAAAGAGATATATCTAATCAAAATGTATGTTCATTGTATGAAGTAATATCTTAGTTGATTATTATATTTTCTCTCGAGGCCGTAAATCAGACCACATAACTCCAGTATTTGAAATGTTGTCTTGGAAGACAGGCGAAAAATACATTGCCTCTGCTTCTTATGCAACACTTTGTCCACCCATCACCCCTTTATATTTCTACTCGCTTCCATTCGCTATCCTTACACCATAACTTAAACACACGATCGAGAGAAAATTTAACTCTAGCTGTTCCTCTACATCGAACATCTCACTATTCCTCATCCTTCCTTGTTTCAATCACTCGACTCTGGAATTCCCTCCCCTCGTATATCAAGGACTGCCCGACTCAAAAACAGTTCGAAACAAAACTCACTTCATTCTTCCTTAGACAATATAACAGATAACCGTGTTTCATGTATTATTTGGTTATTCCTTTATATTTTAAACTTTTCTTACCAATCCAATTATTTAAACTAATTATACGTTATTATTATTATTATTATTATTATTATTATTATTATTATTATTATTATTATTATATTATTATTACTATTTTTCTTTCTTTCCCTTGTCAACTTTATATTGTGTAGCCTATATCTATTATGTATCATTAATCAACATGTAGATAATTCATAATTGTTATTATATGTATAATTTAACCCTGGTGAAGTGGAAGAGAAGACCTTACAGTCTTAACTCCATCAGGTAAAATAAATAAATAAATAAATAAACATGTCGATCACGCCACTCACGACATCTATAGGAAAATAAGCAAAAATAAATCATATTGATTAGGAGTCCTCAGTGTGGGTGGCAGGTCTCGACTTGTGCTGTAAGAGCCATTAAGATGGATGATCCTTATTACCAGTTTAAAATGTATGAGTGTGACTAGTTACAGTATTAGCTCTGAAAGGAAAATGTGTAATAAGAACAAAAATAGTGATAAAAACAATGTAATTATAGACCAATTTCAGAATTTTAATTATTTGGGATGCCATTTAGGTAATGACAGAAATTTAGATAAAGACACTAAAATACAACTTTTCAATTATCTATGTGGCACAATTAAACGTACTTTGAATAAAACTAGAAAAGAAACTATTTTAAAATTTTACAAAATATTGGCAGTTCCATCTCTTATCTATGGATATGAAACCTGGACATTAACAAAGGCAGATAGTAAACAAATAGAGGCTGCTGAAATGAAGATGTTGAGAGCAACAGCAGGATACCAAAGGACCGATAAAAAGAAAAACGAAGATATAAGAACAGAACTTAATATATTTAATCTCTGTGAAAGTATAAAATACTATCAAAATGCTTACCTTCAGCGCGTATTACGAAAGAATGGACAGCGAATACCAAGAAGAATGTATAATTATAAACCAAAAGGGAGAAGATTGTTGGGAAGACCACTGAAGAGATGGAAGGACCAATTCGACCTATAATGAGATCGGAACAGGCCATTGGGCTTAATCGTTGTTGATGATGATGATGACGATGATAAATGTGACTAGTAGGGCCTATATTTAATTGTTTCAAATAAGCAGTGAAGTTATATTATGTTTGATATGTGTATTACAGGCGAGTAAATCTTTGCCTAATTCCTTAAAATAATCCACCAAATAAAGTATAAATTAATGCATCATATACTAATTTAATCATTATTACTATTATTATCATAATAATTAAAACATGTAGTGGTTCACTGATTTAATTTTACGCTGTTTAGTCGGAAATTGAATTATATTGAGGTGTTTAAGGATTGGAATGTAAAATAACGTTTGCTTTGACTATTTAACTCATGCACCAAATGGAAGTCAATGACCAAACAGGTTTCAATGAATATTCTGTTTTACAACCAATAACAGTCGTGTTTCACCTAGTTCTTTATCGAATTCCCTTTAACAGCTCCTTCTTTTGTGATAAAAGAAGCTCCTCCTTTTTAATGTTCTGAAGAGGTCAGATCATTATTTTGCAGAGACTGACTCTCCAACAAATACATCAAATATAGCTAATAATGAACAGATTCATTCGGACTACACATTTGACAATTATGTCTTCAGTAATTGTGTTTTAAATAATAATTTTACTGAGTTCTTTACAAAAAATAAATTAATAACCTATAATGTTGGTTATAATATACAGTATGATGTGTTTCATTTTTTCTCCACTAGGATGCATTCTTACAATATTGCGATCCTATTTGGCAATAGATAATATGATCAAGTTGCAATGAATAAACAACTGAGACATAACCACACATTTCTGATTCGTTTTCAAACATCGCCGTTTACATTAAATAGCCTACATAAATATTTTAAAATACAGGTAACTATGTTTAAATAATGATTTTTTAGTAAACAGCTTAATTTTATTTGTTAAATAGTTCTAACAAATGCCACTCTTAATCACTCGAGACATTACTTATGGTAACAAAGGTTGTTCTCGGATTTCATTTTGTGTGCTTTTTTTAGTTCAAAACTGATATAGATTACATAATTTTGTTTTTGTATCACATGAGTTTTCATATAGAATGATAATTTATATTAAAAATTAGCATGAAACACAGTAGCGGGGCCCCTTCATATAACCTCTTTAATAATTTAAATATATTCAAGATAAGATAAAAAATACTGTATAATAATAAATTTACTTGTTTAAATTTTTAAGTTTGATCATACATCCATTCGCAGAGATCTTGATTTGTTCACAGTACGACATTAAAGTAAAGCTCTCATATTAGTTCCCAAAATGAGCTCGATGGATTTCCAGAGATCCATCCACAGATATCGAGGAATCAGCTTCAAATAAATAATAATAATAGACATTAATGCAGCCAATGTCCACCGCTGTGGTCTCGAGGTAGCGTGCTGCTTTGTCACGCAACGGGCCCGGGTTCGATCCCCGGTCGGGGCAGTTTTTCTGGGTGAGGTTTTTATCGGGGTTTTTCCTCACCTGTAAGACAAATGTCAGGAAAACTTTAAGGTCCAAACGGTCCCCGAAATCATATGGCCATCATCCTTATCATTATCATCCTTACCATTATCATTATTATCATCATCCTTCACCGGTGTGGAAAGCAACGGGAAGCTACCACAGCTACACAATCCCCTAGTAAATCTGCAAGCATAGCATGAAAGTACTATGATTGCAGTGAGGGACCTGCCTTCGGGCAGAATTACTATGGATGGAATGCAGCCAATGGCCATGTAGATAGCATTATTTTCATGACTTACAGAAGTCCGTCATGGAGGTTCCTATGTTTTTGCACTGTAATAGGTGATATCGGTCGCAGTGCGACCCACATAGTTTGCACTTGCACTTTTCTTCTGGGTTATGGTACTTCACTGATATGCATAACCGGCAGTGGAAATCATAGACCGCGACACTTGTCACGTGTGTCTGAGGTCGTATCTGACTGCTGTCCATTCCCTGTAGATCATCGCATCCGTTACGTAGAACTCAGGCCATATCTGTTCTCTCTTCTCGTTGAGTTCCCTCAGCAGTTCTTCGTAGGCATCTGTTGCCGGCACGAGAAGGTCCAGGTGGAGCTCTTCTATGAAGAAGGGTTCCTTTGTCAGTATGTATGTTAGGCGTGAAGGCGTTTAATTCTTCATTCCTATTATTGAACGAACCCATGAAACGGTATTGACTCTCTTGAGGAAGTCCGGAGTTTCAGGGTCCCCTTTCGAGGACTCGTTGATAACGAAAATCACGACAAAACACACGAAACTAACCACAAGTAATTCTTCAAACAAATGAAGCTTTTACAGTTTGCTTCGAGATAACTAGGCCTATAATTTAATTCAGTAATGGAGAGAAATCTATCGTCAATTTTTGGTAACTTTAATTGTTGACCTGGATGTTAAATACATAATATATTAACTCATTGTCTCTTTTGAACTCGGAAATTGGTGAACACGCGGACAGAAGCACTCCTTATTCTGAGCTTATGTTCTCCAATAATTCCCTGTATTATTTACCTCCCTCAAATCATACTTAATATAATCCCACCTCTTTCTTGGCCTGCCTACTGGACAGTCTCTCTTTCATTTCTCATTCGTGGCACATGTCTGCCTTTCGTAGACTATAAGACTCGCCTGCTCTTATTAGATATAGGCTACATCTGATTTCCAGTAAAGTTCGTGTAGCTGGCTGTTATGTAGCCATACTTTTGTCCATTCACCTATCGTTCGCCTTTCTCTAGTCCAAACATTTTCCTGAGCACTTAATAATATCTTCATAATATAAATAAGGAGACTTGTTGTAATAAGATTTATCTGAGGAATCGTGAATTTGTTTTTTAAGTCCAAAGAGATCTGCGACCAAAAATATTGTGAAACAATATCATATAAGGAAAAAAAACAAATAGCTTAATGATCGCGGTAAAGAAATTTCAACACATAATTTGTTTGATATAAGAGAACTAGTGGGAAAAATCTCAATAAGGTTAATCAGTACCGGTACCGAGATTTGAATTCGAGCTCGCCTGAATAAGGGTCTCAAACGCCACAATTTTAGTCAACTCGCTTGTTTATTTCTCATTTTGTTTCATATTATAGGTTTTCTCACCATTACATGCCTTTCTAGTTGTATTGAATAACCTAAAGGTATATTATTTACCTGTTAGGTTGAACTTATTCTGACTATTTAACTCATGTCCCAAATGCTAGTCAATGACCAATCACGTTTCAATGAACTCTGTTTTACACCAATGACAGTCGTCTTTCACCTCGCTCTTTATCGATCTCTCTTTATCAGCTCCTGCTTTTGTGATAAAGAAAGTTCCACCTTTTTTTAATAGCCTATTCTGAACAGGTTAGACCATTATTTTTCTCCAACAAATACATTGAATATAGCAAATAATGAATAGATTCAGTGATTTTACTGAGTTGTTTATTCAAAATATAAATGATTAACCTATAATGTTGATTATAATAGTTTGATGTGTTTCATTATTTCTCCACTAGAGTGCATTCTTACAATATTGCGAACCTATTTGGCAATAAATAATATGATCGAATATCAGTGAATATACATAATCTCACATTTCTAATTTGTTTCAAACATCGCCGTTTACATTAAATATATAAATATTTTAAAATAACTATACTTAAATAATGATTTGTGAGTAAACAGCTTAATTGTATTCGTTAAATAGTCCTAACAAATGCCACTCTTGATTTCCAAATTCTCTAGGCAAATTCACTCCTCACGAATTTGGAAATCACTCGTGGCATTACTTATGAATATTTCACTGCTTATGTTAAATTTTATGATTGACAACACCATTAATCCCTACATTGACCGAATTTTCACAAATAATCATGATCTCCGGGTTATTTTCTGTCCACTGCCACCAGCTTGTCTTACAATATTTCTCGTATCCTCTTCGAATTGAAGCACTATAGACACGTAATATTCCCGTTCTGCTGTATAGTTACCAGACGTGATCTCTGACCAACTTCCCAACAATTTCCAAGTATGCCAAACAAAAATGTTGAGGAATATCCTAGTCATATCACAAGGGATAAAGTTATAAACAAGGCACTTGAAAAGAATGGTACTTTAGACACGTAATATTTTCGTTCTGCTGTATAGTTACCAGACATGATCTCTGACCAACTTCCCAACAATTTCCAAGTATGCCAAACAAAAATGTTGAGGAATATCCTAGTCATATCACAAGGGATAAAGTTATAAACAAGGCACTTGAAAAGAATGGTACTTTAGACACGTAATATTTTCGTTCTGCTGTATAGTTACCAGACATGATCTCTGACCAACTTCCCAACAATTTCCAAGTATGCCAAACAAAAATGTTGAGGAATATCCTAGTCATATCACAAGGGATAAAGTTATAAACAAGGCACTTGAAGAGAATGGTACTTTAGACACGTAATATTTTCGTTCTGCTGTATAGTTACCAGACATGATCTCTGACCAACTTCCCAACAATTTCCAAGTATGCCAAACAAAAATGTTGAGGAATATCCTAGCCATATCACAAGGGATAAAGTTATAAACAAAGCACTTGAAAAGAATGGTACTTTAGACACGTAATATTTCCGTTCTGCTGTATAGTTACCAGACGTGATCTCTGACCAACTTCCCAACAATTTCCAAGTATGCCAAACAAAAATGTTGAGGAATACCCTAGTCATATCACAAGGGATAAAGTTATAAACAAGGCACTTGAAAGAAATGGTAGCATTATATGTTCCACTCACAGCAAACAACCATCGTCAAATGGTAGTGGGAGGCCATGTTGCGAGAGCTTACACACAATGTTACAATGTGTGACCCTCATATTGGTAAAAGATTCTGCGGATGACCAAGACGAAGGTGAACTGATCTCTTCAGATAATGTTCAGGAAGCCATTATTAGTCAAGTATGACTAGGAACAGGAAGGACTAGGAAAGTTTTAAGAAGGAAAGTGAAGTGTACAAAAAAAAGTGTAAGAACTAATTAAGTGGACACAATTAGGACTAATGAATGCCAAAAATGAATAAGTAAAAAGAACCGAACATACAAATATTTCATACGTGGAATAGCTCACCACGTCAGACATGTAGAGCTCACTCACTCAGAAGATGTCTTTGTCCTTAATAACATATATTAGGCTAATGATTTCATTTCATTCACAATATTTACCGCATTGATCCGAAACTAGAACGCACTTACCGAGAGAGTTGGTACACGCGATAACGTTCGAGACTCGTAATCGGAAGGTCCCAGGTTCAAATGGATTCACTGAATTTTTTTCTTCGTTTTCTTCAACCAAATTCTAGTTGTAATACGCCATCAGCCATCTTTTCCAGTTAAAACGCAAGATGAAACATTGTTTTCGAAATACCTCCATATTGGAATAACTTGAAGAAGTTTAATAACTTAGTTGAGGACGACTGACTTACCAGGTAAAAAATTATATAATTAACATCTTATTACATAACCTCAACGGTGCTTTAACATGAATTTCAAAAGTGTTGATTATTACGACGTTCAATTTAATCATATTTTCATATTTCATTAAAAAATAACAATCTTATTAATTGTATATGGAGATGTCAGAAAAATACACGCTACAATAAACAAAACCTACACAGGAACATTCAAAACCATAGCTATAACCTACGTGGTACAGGGCCTACTGAAATAATTCAAAGATCCTTTACTTTTTATTCAAGTTTCAAAAGTCTATATGTATTGTGTTGCATGGTATTTAAAATTTGTATGTTAGCGTTGTAATGAAACTGGCAGCATTGACCCTATGTTTATTCCGCAACAATATGAAGTTTTGCGTTCAGCGTTAAGATTGGGTTAATTACTTGATAAACTTGTATATTCAGTTCAGTAAGAAATTGCAGATAATATACAGGGTTCTTCAGTTATAACCTAACGGGCACACGGCGTTTTGCCTGTGCACGGTTGGGTGTGCCACAGCCGGCTTTGCTCCTTCATAAACTCCGCGCGTAAAGCATACATAAAAGTCTTACTTATAGAAGATGCTGGCAGTGTCATCCACCCTCGGCTAAACAGGCATTATATCGGGAAAACGCATTCTGATTCGCTTGATTAAGTTGGGCCACTGTAATGGTTCCGATTTAATTTCTAATGTTTTGTTTTAGTTCTTCCAATGCCTAGTAAACTTTGTCTATCAGGTTACCCCACAAGTAAAAATCGTACACTGTTAGATTAGGGGAGCGAGAGGGACATACACTTATACACTAGCACTAATCACTCTCTTTACCTTGAAACACTTCCCTAATTTTATTCATGGACTCCTCTGCTGTATGAGCAGATGCAGAATCTTGTTCAGGTTTAATATTCAGCTGATAGGCCTATGACACGTGATAAATCCCATCATAATGACTTTGTAGTAGAATCCTCCCTGTGGATTATCACCTTGACGTGGTAGGGAGGCTTAGTACCAATGACACAGACGATCATAACCGGGAAGCCATGGCTTGCGGTTAGATAAGAGGAGAGGGAATTAAGAATAATCCGCAACGCGGGAGCAACGGCCACACTGGAAGCTGCAAACACGGAAGACCACAACGGCAGACACGGCGGAGATACAAATATCGGAACGGCGAAAATGGCGGAAATGGCAACCAGATCTCTGGGGAAGAAATAAGAGACCCAGATCGGGGAAACAAGATTGAAGTTCTCAACGGCAGAAGGCGGAAGAGGCAACCCTCCTTGTGGGGATAAAACACAAGGAAGCAAGTCCAAAGGCTTTAAGGAGGCAGACCCTCCAAAGGACTAACCCTGCAGTATGTTAGTAGCGTACTCAGGGGACACTTCAAAATACAAGCTCCAAAGGGTTTGGGAAGACCAAAGAAAAGATGGAAAGAGCAGCAATTTGGAGCCGGAACAGGCTAGTAAATAAGCCTAAACCGTGAAGAAGAAGAGAAGTAGTAGAAGCAACGGTGTTGTAATGTGAATGGAAGTTTAGTAGCGAAAAAATGTAATAGTTGTTCAGACGACTAGTTACAAAGGCAGAGGTTTAGTAACGAGACACTCAAGTTATAATACGATCGAACGGAGTGTAACGAGTTGCTAAATCTAATTTTGTAACGTGTTGACTACAATATTTTATCTACGTGCAGAGTATTTTAGTATATAATAATAGGTATCATTGCAGCCAATGGCCATGTAGAAAGAACTGTTTTCATGTCTTACAAAAGTCTGTTATCGATGTTCCTATGTTTTTACACTGTAATAGGTGATATCGGTCGCAGTGCGACCCACATAGTTTGCACTTGCACTTTTCTTCTGGGTTATGGCGCTTCACTGTTGTGCATATCCTGTGGTGGAAATCATGGACCGCGACTCTCGTCACGGTGTGTCTGAGGACGTATCTGGCTGCTGTCCATTCCCTGTAGATCATCGCATCCGTTGCGTAGAACTCAGGCCACATCTGTTCTCTCTTCTCGTTGAGTTCCCACAGTAGTTCTTTGTAGGCATCTGTTGCCGGCACGAGAAGGTCCAGGTGGAGCTCTTCTATGAAGAATGGTTCCTTTGTCAGTATGTATGTTAGGCGTGTATTTTGATACGCTTAGCGCTATCTTTAAAAAGTGTGCTTTGACTTTCTCTTTTTCCTCTAGGTTTGCCTTATTTAGGTTCTTCCAAATCACTTCTATTTCATAGGTTATGATTGGTGCTATTTTTAAGCGGAAGATGGTCATTGCTGTCTCCAGGGATAGTTTACTCAGGCTTTTAATGATGTTCGTTGCTATTCTGGCCGCTAAGGCGCGTTCTTTGATGTGCTTATCGAAAGTGTCACCTTGGCTCTGCAGTGTGATCCCCAGATATTTGAACTGGTTTACATTTTGCAGTGGGTCTCCATTATACCGAATGCAGTCATTCGCTGCGAGTCTTCCTCCTTTCCTGAAAGTCATTTTTACTGTTTTCTTCTCATTTATTTCTAGGTCGTTCTTTTCGGCCCATGCTACGAGTTTGTCGAACGCTGTTTGAGCTTTTTCGATGTCTTGGGATTTAATCACCATGTCATCAGCGTATGCCAAGATTTTGACGTTTTCTGTTTCTATCTCTGTGGGTATTTTTGCTGTTGCTATTATGAAGAGTAGGGACTCAACGGGTCACCTTGGAGTACGCCGTTTGTCTGATCTATCTGCTCTGTATTTCAGTATATGTTGTATATTTAATGAAATGTATTTATTGCGGAATTTTAGAGAAAGAATAATGTGGGATTTAGAGAAAAAAAACACGACCAATGAACAAACATTGTTATTATATTCTACAATTTTGGATGCTAGTTAAATGTGGGAATTTAAAGTAAAACTAAGCGGAGAATGCTGATTTTCACGGTTCTTCAGGAAAAAATAAATAAAAGCAGTCCAAGGTGCAAGTATTAAGATACTTACAGAAAAGGCAAGGAAAGTTTATTGATGTAGGCCCTAGTTATAGAAAATCGTCATTAAAGTGCATTTTACGTTTTATTGAACCTGTATTTTATGTTTTGATAGCGTAGTTTGTGTTTTTTTGCCTAGTAACTACGAACTAAAGCATCACTGATTGTTATAATAATAGATAAAAATGATTTATTATTATTATTAATTATTTATTATTATTATTATGCAAATGCCCCAGGTTGTCTTTAGACATTCCTGGTATTCTCTCCTGGCATGGCGTACTTGTAACTCACTTCTGAGGTTGGGGCGCCTGGAAGGCGGGGTTACGTTGTCCCGATGATATGATGAGTGATGATGATGATAGTGGTGCGCCAGGAGAGTCCCTAATCCTAAGCTCAAACTAAGATGAATATGAATGATGATTATTGCGATGGCCATATAATTACGGGGACCGTTTGGGCCTTAAAGTTTTCCTGACATTTGTCTTACAGTAGGAAAAACCCCGATAAAAACCTCACCCAGAAAAACATCCCCGACCGGGGATCGAACCCGGGCCCGCTGCGTGACAAGGCAGCACGCTACCTCGAGACCACAGCTGTGGACTGAGTTATTATTATAAGATCCTACTTTTATACTTATATTACTATTGTTGTTGAGAGACGGTTTTAGGTGGTCACGGAGTATTATTTTGTTTGGTTTTTGTTTGGGAATAGTATAAAAAACAGAAATATTGCTCTAGGGTGTGAATTTTGGATTATGTTAATTAAACTATTGGTATCTAGGCAAAATTAGTGAGGTTGAGCATTTTGAATATTTTTTTACATGCTTTCGTCGTGTTAAGAAATTGTAACTTCAAATAATACAAGATGTGAATGGACTGGAAGAGGACAATAAGTTTTCAGCGATGGCAGAACCTACCCACACTGTATGTGTATACTTAGCACGCATGTTGCCATGGTAACTGTTATCAATCATAGTAGTTTCTTACAATCAGTACTGAGTCTTTTGATCATCGCCGCTGTCATCCCGTGTACAGCTAACACGGTGCCAACTGCAGACATTTACGAGCAACAGTGTTCTATCTGACTCTTTCAAATTGTTAGATATTTTGCAGTTTATTATGTCTAACTTTTATTCATTTAACTTTAGTTACAAAAATGTTTATGCTTTGTAATTGTTCATACCTTGCATAGACCTTCTACATCCACCCCTAATTACTCATCACAACGTTTCATCAGACTTCGGTATACATAATTATGGAACATATCTAATTAGCACGTTTAATTATACACTTCTGCCGCCGCGCCGCTGAGATCTACGAGTAGTGTAATTGCCCGAGTTCGATCCCCGGAAGGGACAAGTTTCTTTGGTGAGTTTTTTCCGAATATTTCTTCACCTGTAAGATAGAAATCAGGAAAATTTAAAGACAAAATAGTTTCCTAACTTTATCTGGATATTATAACCATCCATATGATATTCGCCTTGCTTCAGTATGAGCGATGTCTTAATGTCTTGTCTTAAATGTTCGTGTTGTCTGGGAATTGGCCATTCTCCCGGGTTGTTATCTAAGTCCCTATGTAATTAAAATAGTAAGCCTTATTACACGCTTTATATTGGCTTGACCTGTATCTATCTATCTATGTAACTGAATCTTTCAACGCGTTTTTCACCCACTTAAAATAATTGGATCTACTTGAAATTTTGTATACTTTTAAAGGACCCCTGACAATACAATAATTTCATATCTATTTTCTAAAATCCTGGTCAGAATCATCAGAAAATAAAAAAAAATGTCTTTGTATTTATGTAACGGAATCTTTGAACACGATTTTCACCCACTTAGAAACATAGGATAGACTTAAAACTTTGTATACTTGTCAAGGACCCGTGACAATAGAATAATTTCCTATTCATTTTCTAAAATCCTGGCCAGAATCATCAGAAAATCAAAAAAAGTGTCTTTGTATTTATGTAACGGAATCTTTGAACACGATTTTCACCCACTTAGAGACATTGGATCGACTTGAAACTTTGTATACTTGTCAAGGACCCGTGACACTACAATAATTTTATATTTCATTTCAAAATTACTGGCCAGAATCATCAGAAAATCAAACAAATTAAAACTGGTATAATAGGTTACGGACTTGTCAACTCTTTAGTTAATCGTTGTAAGAGCTCAGTTGGTAGAGCGGTGAACTAGTGGTATATAATTTTAGTAATCCATAGGTCGCTGGTTCGAATCCGGGTGGGGAGATTTTTTTTTTCTTAGAAGAGTAATACTTTTAGCTCATACTACAATAGTATGGAATTTAAAGATATTTACATTCTTATCTTATTCTGTAAAATATTAAAACTAAAAAATAAATAAAAAAATAATTTTTCATTTTTGAGTTCGGTTTTCTAATAAAGCGTGCTGTTTTAGTTTTTTTAAACTATTATTTTTATGTATATGATATAAATCGTATCCTTATAAGGCCAGTATGGTAGTAAATTACCTGCAAAGGGAGAGGTGTGCATATAACAATGCATAGGCGTACAAGACCTAATTCATGAGGTCTTTCTTTTGTAATATCACTTGCCAGAACATGGAATACACTTCTTCTCTATGTCAGAGACTACCAAACTATAAGTTTACTAAGACGTTACTATCATCTTTAATTAAAACAAATATCTCACTATTAGTGTTCTATAGTGATTAACAATTAGAAGAAATGTTATTTTTGTTAAGCAAAAGATCGAAGTTGTAGGATCCTAGTACGCCTATTTAGCTTCCGTAGTTGTCATGATTTCCGTGTTTCAAAATTACAATGGAGATAAATGCTACAATATAAAGTGAAGTGAACCTACTACGGGCCTTGGGAGGCCCTTGGGGTGTGAGAGGCTAAGGCTCCCACTTTTCTACACAATCGACACTTGATGTCAGCCGGGTTCTCAGCCCTGCGTAACTGCCGCCTTCATACTAAAACAAGCGTCTGGTACTCATTTCGGTTAGAGGCTTAGTCGACCCCAGGATCATGATGCTGCCAGAAGATTTGGGTCAGTCTAAAAGCCTGACTCCACCGAGACTTGAACCCTCATTTTCCGGCTTGCCTTAACAACTATGCTACAATGTGTCCCCATATTACAACATCATTACTACCAAATTTAAATATTTACCAAAAAATGTAATATGTACATAGTCGTAATTTAATTCTTCTTGATATTTAAAAATTAATTCCTACGTTTCCTTGCTAAAATATATTGTATTTCCAGTGAATCTACACTCAATTATCAGTCAAATGTATTGTTTATCATAAGTAATGTCACTCTTGATTTCCAAATTATCGACAAATTTACGCTGTCACGAAGTGAGGAGTGAATTTATCTAGAGCATTTTGAAATCAAGAGTGACATTTGTTAGGACTATTTAACGAATAAAATTAATTAACCATTATTTAAATACATTTATTTTTAAAATATTTATAATTTAATGTAAGTGGCGATGTTTGAAAACAAATGAGAAACGTTTATTATGTTTCAATTGTTCATCACTGCAACCAGATCATATTATTTATTGCCAAATAGGATCGCAATGTTGTAAGAATGCACCCTAATGGAGAAAAAATGAAACACATTAAACTGTTTAGGGCCTATAACCTACATTATAGGTCATTAATTAATTTCTGATGTCCTATGATGTAAATATGTAAATTATATTTTTCTGGAACGCAAATACCTGGGAAATAATCTTGTAAGCCCGTGCTTTCCTTGACAGAGATTTAGGCGCTCTCCCCCTACAAGGAAAAATTTGAACCATACTAATTTAATTACACTTGTTTTCGTATAGATGTCATTTGAGTGGTCCGTGGTCAGCGTTCTGCTTCATACTGACATCAAGGAGCCAAGGTAGTACTAGGACGGGAAAAGTCGGTAAATTTTCCTTAGAGGCATTTTTATTCAGGCTTAAGGAACTTTTACAAGCCTGAAAATCTTCACACTCGGAACCCACGGCTTGAAGTCCCTCCCGGAGGACTTGCTCCTTGGATTTTTCCATCCTAAAAATCCATCGATCCCGGCCGGGTTTGAACCCGCGACCCTCGGGACCAGAGGCAAGGAGCACTAGTCCACCGCGGCCGACACTAACAATAATAACAATAATAATAATAATAATAATAATAATAATAATAATAATAATAACAATAATAATATAAATACACTGTTCAAAACAATTAGAGGAACACTTGTAATAAATTGAATAAGTAATTATTTTTTAAAGCTGTGATGCTGAAAGTTGGACAATATGTAGATTAAATTATTAATTTTATCATTGGATACAAATTTTAAAGATCCATGGCCTAAATACAGAGAAATTACCTCAAATAACAAATATAGAGATTTTTTTTTATTTTGGAAGGCACTGGCCACTTCTAATTGGTAAGCTTCATGATGTTGCTATAGTGACGAATGTTGATTATTGCCTTGTTTATTGAAGTCTCTGACAAAATGAGGCATTTAAATGAATTTGAAGTGTATCATGCTCTACATCTTTTACGACAAGGCCAATCTCTGCGACAAGTGGCTAGAGAGCTTGGGGTTTCTCCTTCCGTGGTGTCCAGGTTACGCAACAGGCACAGAGAGACAGGTCAGTATTGTAGAAGACGTGGCCAGGGCCGTAAATTTAAAACAAGCCCCCAGGATAACAGATACGTTGTTATTTCTGCTCTTCGACAGCGTACAAAAACTGCAAAAGACCTGCAGAATGACCTTCATGTGGCTTCCGGAATCCGGGTTTCAGACCAAGCCATAAGGAACAGATTAAGGAAAGAGAATATTCGTCCAAAAAGGCCCGTTAAAAAACACGCTTAACAAATGGGCATAAGGCAGCAGCAAGACGTACGTATGCTGAAAACCATGGTGATTGGAACCTGAACCAGTGGGAGTCTGTGCTCTTCTCGGACGAATCCAGGTATCGTCTTACACGTTGTGATGGTCGATTGAGGGTGTGGGGACGGCCAGGAGAAAGATTTTCTGCAGAGGCTGTACAGGAAATTGATAGATTCGGAGGAGGTTCCATAATGGTGTGGGCCGGAGTTATGTACAACAATCGTACGGACCTTGTACTTGTTCCCCAGCGACTGAATGCTGTCCGGTATATCGAGCACGTTCTGGAAGAGCATGTAGTACCTGCTGCCATTGGAGTAGGCCCTGGATTTCTGTTTATGCAGGATAATGCCAGGGCACATTCTGAGGCTGTCACCAGGGATTTCCTGAGGAGGAATGAAATTGAGGTAATGGAGTGGCCAGCATGTCAGCCCAAACCTCAACCCTATTGAACACTTGTGGGATCTTCTAGACAGGAAGGTCAGGAACCGACATCAAGCTCCACAAACTCTGCAGCAACTTGGAGATGCTCTTAAGGA
Organism: Diploptera punctata; assembly: GCA_030220185.1. Lineage (NCBI taxonomy): Eukaryota > Metazoa > Arthropoda > Insecta > Blattodea > Blaberidae > Diploptera > Diploptera punctata. The sequence continues at coordinate 1,534,532 of JASPKZ010000813.1, read as the reverse complement.
GGAATGGGAGAATATCCCGCAAGAGGAAATCCAGAATCTTATTGGGAGCATGCCACGAAGGTGCCAAAGTGTCATCGAATGTCGTGGAGGCCATACACGATACTAACTTTATATAACGAGTGTTTAACTTTGAAAAATAAACACAATATTCAATTGCTTACATAGCGGAATTATTTGAAAAGTTAATTGTCAGCGTTATTCATTTGTTTTACTGACATGAGCAATAAATAAATAAATAAATAACCACAAATAATGTACTTTATTAATTTCATGTTTGTACCTTTATCCAATGAAAAAATATTTGCACATTTCATAGTGTTCCTCTAATTGTTTTGAGCAGTGTAATAATAATAATAATAATAATAATAATAATAATAATAATAATAATAATAATAATAATAATAACAGTAACAATATCAATAGTAATAATACTAACAATAATAATAATAATAATAATAATAATGATAATAATAATAATAATAATAATAATAATAATAATAATAATAATAATAATAAAGCTAGTAATATATATATTTCGAAAAAAGTTGAGTACACACATTATATGTAGTAAACGAAAATGTATTTAACTACTCTCAATCCTAGTATTATATTTAAGGACGTTTCTAACAGTCGCCCCAACTATAAAATGCAGAAGATGGAACATTGTTTTTGACAGGCCTCCATATTGGAACTACTAATAAAGTTTAATAATTTAGTTGAGGACACTGACTTACCAGGTACTAATTTTATATTCAATATCTTATTACATAACCTCAACGGTGCTTTAATATGAATTTTAAAAGTGTTGATGGTTTAACAGGTCAGGCCATTCGGTCACTATTCGAATTGGGCGTAAAAGTACCGAAAAATGTTGCCCAGAAGACTGTTATTTCAGGCTAGAGATTATTTTACTTGCGGCACGAGATTTGTGGCTTTACTTTCTTCTGAAGGAAGTCATACTCAGAATATTTATGCTCTCAAATGTTCATAATTTTGGTCGGGTTTTACCCGCGAATCTCGAAACTGGAGGCGAGTATGGGTAATCACTTATCCACCAACAACGACAAAATATATTTTATATGTTTAATTTACTGCAACATCGTACCAGCAAAATTTGGACATCGAGAAGAAATTAAGGAAATTCCAACAGATATGTGGTTCAATAAGAAGATATTTGAGAAATAAGACCACGAGGGAAACTGAATTGAAATTTTACAGAACAGTAGCCGTTCCAACATTAACATACGGGTCTGAGACTTGGCCTTTAACGATCTCTGATAAAAATAAAATGGAGACAATATAAATGAGATTTCTCAGATCAGTTGCAGGTGTATCTCTAAGAGATCAAAAGAGAAGTCAAGATATCAGAGATGAATTACAAATATATAATATAAACGAGAGAATACACATAAATAAACGTAATTGGTTTGAAGATGTACAACTTACTTACTTACTCACTGGCACTATCGAACCCGTAGGTTCATGGCCGCGCGGACATAGGCTCTCCATACATCCCTATCCTGAGCTAATGCTTTCCAATCATTCCCTGTATAATCTATTTCTCTCAAATCATAGTTAATGTTGTTCTCCCACCTCATTCCTGGTCTACCAATTGGGCGTTTTCCCTCTGGCTTTCCTACAAGAAGCTTCCATGCACGTCTTTCATTCCCCATACGTGCAACATGTCCTGCCCATCGCAGTCTACGAGACTTGACTGTTCTTATTATATCTGGCTTCTTATAAAGACCATGTAGTTCATTGTTATGTAGTCTTCTCCATTCACCTGTCTGTTCATCTCTCTTTGGTCCAAAAATCTTCCTAAGAACTTTATTCTCAAATACTCGTAATCTCCTTTCCTCCCTTAAAGTAAGAGTCCATGTTTCGCACCCATATAATATAACTGGTAGAATAATAGTTTTATATATTTTCAGCTTAACGTTTTTTGAAAGGAGTTGGGACATCAAAAGTCTCTGCAATGCATAATAGCACGCATATCCAGAATTGAGCCTATGTTTAATTTCTTTGTGCATCTCATTCCTATTTGTGATTATTGTTCCTAGGTATTTGAATTCAGCCACTTCCTCAAAATTTCCCTCATTTGTCATTAGCTGTCCATTTCCATTATATAATGTATTTCTACGTGTGACCATATATTTAGTTTTACTGATATTTACTTCCAGTCCCAATTTTTTAGTGTTACTCAATAGTGTGTGCGTGTTGGCCTTTAGTATCTCCTCGCTATCGGCCAGTAGTACTACATCATCAGCATAAACTAACAGCTTATTAATACCATTCAGCTGTAAGCCTTCCTCATTCTCTAAAGAGTTAATGGCATGCTCTAGTACAAAATTAAATAGTAGAGGAGATAGTGCATCTCCTTGCTTCAACCCATTCTGGATTTCAAAAGTGTCTGAAAACTGTTTGCCTACACGCACCCTACTCTTTGAGCCATTTAGACACATTCGTATAAGTCTAACTTTGAACATATAGGCCTCTAGGCCGAAGAAATGTAGGAAGACCAAAACGTCGTTGGAAAGACGACCTGCACCTGCAGCATATAGTGCACCGGGGAGCGGAACGGGGCAACAGGCCCATGCCTTGAAGCTGATGATGATGATGATTTACTGCACCGTATTCAAACTAAGTATAAATATAAGATTTGGTTAGTATTTAAAATATAAAGCCTGCAGGTTGAGATTTTACCGCACGGGATAAGTTACAGCGCGGCCGGATACACAATATAACCTTCTTCATCAATGAACATGGAACATTTTAAGAATCAAATTGGCACGTGGGATAATGGACATGTTGACATCTGAATCGCTAAAGGGATTAATAAACTCTTCAATATTTGCCATATTAAATAATTTATTCTTCTTAATTACATTACATTTTATTTAATTAAGCATTAAAACGATATTTATGCCAGAATTAATAACTCTGTTATTAAATTTAATGCCTTGTGGAATAATTAACGCCAACATACACAATTACGCAATTATTAAATATTTTTAATTGCGACTAAAACCAATAAAACATCTGTAATTTTACACTTAACCATTCCATCTCTCTCATGAGGATCAATTAAAACATTTCATTACAGATTTTAGGTAAATTTATTTCAAAATAATACACGGATTGTACTGATACGTAGATCTATTGTTATATTTTCTAGAATACCTTAACTTTAGCTACTTTAATTATATACTGGAACTTCCGAGTTACGACCCTCCAAGTTGAGTATTCACTATGATGTCCAACGCTCGAGTCAAGATATAACAACAACAACAACAACAACAATAATAATAATAATAATAATAATAATAATAATAATAATAATAATAATAATAATAATGCTTTATTCTAGCTGGTAGAGTTAAGGCCATAAGGCCTTCTCTTTCATTCAATCAGCGAAGAGTAAAATTATACAAACATTACATATTTATAGGTATTGATGTATGGATCAGAATGTTGGACGATCACTAAAAGACAAGAACAAATATTGGAAGCAGCTGATATGAGATTTTTGAGAAATATAGCAGGATATTCTCTGCTGGATAAGAAAAGAAATGAAGATATAAGAAAGGAACTAAATATTTTCAAACTTACAGACCGAATAATTAAATATAGGAACGACTGGAAATAACATATTGATAGAATGCCAGAAAGATGATTTCCAAAATTATTGCTAAATTATAAACCGCGCGGAAGGAGAAAGGTTGGTCGCCCACACAGAAGATGGTCTGAACAATTTTAATAATTCCAGTTTTCATGAAACCGGAACGAGCCAACAGGCTTGATGATGATGATGATGATGATTACATATTTATTACAATTTTAAGATATAGACTAAACAAAAAACAATGCTGATGTGATCTTAATACTAGCCAATAATAACAAACACATGGAATAGGGGGGGGGGCTCGCCGTAGTGGTTAAGGCACTGCTCTACAAGCCGGAAGGTCGAGGGTTCAAGTCCCGGTGGGGTCAGGATTTTTAAACTGACCGAAACCCTCTGGCGGCACTTTGCCCCTGGGATCGACTCAGCATCTAACTGAAATGAGTACCAGACGCTTGTTCTGGGGGTAAAGGCGGCCGTCACGCAGATCTGATAACCCGGCTGACATCAAATGCCGATTGTCCAGAAAATGTGGGAACCTTAACCTCCTACTACCCCAAGGGCCTCCCGAGGCCTGTACTGGGACTACTTTACTTTTACATGGAATAGAATAAAATTTAAATATTATGAAATAGTATAAGGTATATTTCTCACCAGCGATGGCATGCCAATTTTTCCTAAATGAGTAATGGACTGCAAAACTTTACCATCTTTCAGAAACAAATTGAAAATAGATGTATTAACAGAAACAACTCACTAATGTTACTTTTTGTCCACCGCTGTGGTCTCGGGGTAGCGTGCTGCCTTGTCACGCAGCGGGCCCGGGTTCGATCCCCGGTCGGGACAGTTTTTCTGGGTGAGGTTTTTATCGGGGTTTTTCCTCACCTGTAAGACAAATGTCAGGAAAACTTTAAGGCCCAAACGGTCGCCGAAATCATATGGCCATCGCAATCATCATCATTCATATTCATCTTATGTTAAGCTTAGGATTAGGGACTCTCCTGGCGCACCATTATCATCATCACCCATCATATCATCGGGGCAACGTAACCCCGCCTTCCAGGCGCCCCAACCTCAGATGTGGGTTACAAGTACTCCATGCCAGGAGAGAACCAGGAATGTCGAAAGACAAACCTGGAGCATTTGGAGAAAAAAAAGAAAGCATATTACTTTTTTAGCAATTAATAACACTGGTCAACATGATTGTTGTCTCATGAGTACCAATAGTTGTTCTTAATACAGTTTTATATCGTGTTTTCAAATGTGTATTCGGTATTTCTCCATCACCCACAGTTTTTTTTATTTCAATTTTAATTAATGGATTTAAATAATCGTTTTTTTAATAAACCTTTTTCGTCCATTTGTCCATTGTAAAATAAAACCAAATGAGCTAACTCAAATGGTACCGTTACTACTATTGTGCAGGTTCAGACATGTATAGACACGTACAGACATGCACAAACATGATCTAGGGTAGCATGCATTCATTAGAACGATGTTAGTTGTGAGATAGCAGTGAACCAGTAAACACGTAATTGTGAGTGCGTTGTGTCTGGATTATTGTATATTACATATTTACAAATTTATTTCTTTTAATTTGTTGTTAGTTACAAAATGCCTAGAGTTTGTTTAAATCATCCTAACAACTTTTGTTATACATATGGTGAAGTGACGCTCAAGTCCCAAAGGCGAAACCTTGCTCCATTAGTAAAAAAGTGTTATGAACTTTATTTTGGGTGTAAAGTGGGGGATCAAACAAGGACCTGGGCCCCACATATCTGTTGTTTATCGTGTAGTAGGCTTCTGACTGCATGGAATAATGGCACACGCCACATGCCATTTGCTATCCCTATGATTTGGAGGGAACCCAAAGATCACTCCTCCGACTGTTGGTTCTGCTTAACAAACATTAAAGGGATCACGTCAAAATCAAAACATACAGTGATGTCCCTGACTTGCAATCTGCAATGAGACCAGTTCCACACTGCGAAGAATTGCTCATACCAAAGCCTCCAGAACATGTGACATTAGATGAAGAGAGCTCAGATTCTGATGGAAGTAAGAAAGAAAAATAAACAGATTTTGGTAATACAACTTTTGAACACAGCTGTTCATCTGAGCCTCATTTATTGACTCAAGAAGATCTTTAACGATCTCATACGAGATTTAAAGTTATCCCGACTAAAAGGATGGAATCTTCTTCAAAAGAATACAAAGATATGTACTTATCGTAGTCATCATTCTCAATTTAAACACTACTTATCTGAAGAAAATGGCTTAGTGTTTTGTAATAACATTTCTTCTCTTATGGAGATATTTGGTATTGAACATAACCCAACAGAATGTCGCTTGTTCATTGATTCCTCCAAAGCTAGTTTTAAAGCAGTGCTTCTGCATAATGGAAATAATTTCCCATCAATACCTGTGGCTCATTCTGCTGGTATGAAAGAAACAAATCAAAACTTTCAATTTACATTGGAAAAGCTTCAATATGCAGTGTATGAATGGAATATTTGTGGTGATTTGAAGGTAATTGCACTTATTCTTGATCTGCAGCTTGGTTACACAAAGTACTGTTGTTTTTTGTGTCTTTGGGATAGTAGGCACAGAAAAAACCATTACATCAGAAAATAATGGCCTAAACGCGAATCATTCATTCCTGGACAGAAAAATGTGAAACATGACGCATTGTGTAATCTTAAAAATGTGTATCTACCTCCGTTACATATCAAACTAGGATTAATGAAGAATTTCGTGAAAGCCATGGTTTCATGTACTTAAAACAGAAGTTTCCTAACATTAGTGAAGCAAAAATTAAAGAAGGGATATTTGTGGGTCCACAAATGCGATCACTAATGCATGATGAGAAGTTTGAGGAAGTATTGAATCCACTGGAGAAAGCATCTTGGCAAGCATTCAAAAAATTTACTCACAGATTTTTGGGAAATCGAAAGGCGGAAAATTACCGTGATGTTGTCAGTGATCTTTTAACATCTTATAAAAATTTAGGCTGTAATATGTCCTTAAAAAGACACTTCCTGCACTCGCACTTAGATTTTTTCCCGGAAAATCTTGGCAGGAAACACTTTCATCAGGAGATTTCAGCTATGGAAAAGTGATATCAAGGCAAATGGAATTCTAATATGCTGGCCGATTATTGTTGGACCATCAAGAGGGATGCTCCACAGGCGAAATATAGCAGAAATTCGGCATTTCTTACTTTCTAGGTGAGTCCGAATGTTCGAATATTGTGTAGTTACGAATGTACAAAATATTAAAGTGTTTGAAATTATAAATTCCTGTATCTCGGAAACCTTGCGTGATGGAGAAAACCCGATATCATATTTAAATTCAGGAGAAGAAATACTATCAGAAATTACATATTTTTATTTTTGAGACAAACAAAAAAGTTTATTTTTCGTTGCTCAGTGTAATTTGTCTTTACATTATTTAACAAAATTTGTGTTAAGATTTGTCAATATATTTACCTAATGCCTTGTATATATAAGCGATAGATTAATTCATTATAGTTTATTACTTTCTTTGTACCTTTTCATCTCTTTTTATGTATAGTAAATTCGAGCCGTTATTCCTTTGTGTACACATTCTTTCATTAGTTTAATTTTAATTGCATTTAATTGTATTGTGTTATTAAACATAATTCTCATTATTGTTCAGGTTGACAGATAATTAATTTATTGACTTAGGCTTTCACGGCCGGAGTTACTATGATGAATTTCCAGGCTGTTGGTCGTTGTCTTGAGGCTTGTAGTTCCCCAACTTTTCGCTAGAGACTGCGTCAGGCATCCTCAAGGGTTGTCTTGCTCAAGGATGATGATGATGGTGATGATGATGATGATGATGACTATATGATTTCGGGGACCGTTTGGGCTTTAAAGTTTCCCTGACATTTGTCTTATAGGTGAGGAAAAACCCCGATAAAAACCACATCCAGAAAAACTGCCCCGACCGGGGATCTAATCCGGGTCCTCTGCGTGACAAGGCAGCATGCTACCTCGAGACCACAGATAATTAAATAAAATTAAAATTTCTTAATTAAAAGAAAAAAAAATTAAAAATAGAGGTCCACATTACCCGAAGTTCCTCTATAGTGTGTTTCTAAACTCACTATCCGTCTCCATGAAAACACTTATTTTCCTTCTTTTCTGTGCATATACTGTTACCTTAGTACAACATGTTTAGCAAGGAAGAATGAGTTGCCATTGTTTGTGAACGGGTACGCGGATTGTCACAAGAAGACGCCAGAGCTCAATTTACCCATAAATTCTGTAAACAAGCCCCAACAAAGGCACACATTAGTCTGCTTGCAAACAAATTTAAGCGTACTGGCGGAGTGTGTGTGTGTGATGAGGCACCTTATGAACCTCCACGCGTACTAGCAGGAACTGTGCAGCAGGTTCAAATTGCTAGTGATATTCCGAACGCATCAACTCGACGTCTCGGTAGGGAGTTGAATGCTCCTCGCAACATAGCGTGGAAAATTCTACGTTTCACTCTACAAAAACGTCCTTATCACATCTGCTTCATTTACAGAATCGCATTACTGAAGCAACAGTTTTTTTACGGTTTAAATGTTAAAGTCTACAATTCGTTTCACAACTGGAAGATGGAGCATGTGTTTTCACCTAGATGACAGTAAAATATGTGCAAAACGTCAAAATAACATTGATTTTTCAATCATTGTCTTCCTTCATTGAAATGGGTAATCACTTTAGAGACACTCTGTATAGTTATGATGATCTTGTAGAAAATTTCCGGGCTGTTGGCCGTGGTCTTGAGGCTTGTAGTTCCCCGACGTTTCGCCAGAGACTACGTCCGGCATTCTCAAGGGTTTTTTTTTTGGGCGCATGAAGCGCCACCCAGTGTGCCGCGTTGGAACCAGTAGCAGATCCCTGGCGGCGAATACCTTTGTGACTATCGAGTTGGGGTTTAGTCACTTAGCCTGCGCTTATTTAGCGGCGTTGTTGTTCAGCTAAAAATTGATGTTGACGGGAGGTGAAATGAGTTGTTAACTTGCTAGAGCAGGGCATCGTAAACCACCTGGCCGGGCAAGCAGAGAGTCCGAAAGCCGACCAGGAGGAATGAGCCACGCTACTCCAGCTGCAGCACAGCTCTCATTTCATGAAACTGGGACATCAAGGGCTGGGGAATATGTTCCGATGAACTGCACGCAGCTGTAACGCATGCCCTATATTGCCAACAATGGGATTAGAATAACATGAAACATGTTATCCACACGTTGTTCAATTATAGTCGCAATATAAGGCATTTGCGATATGTTGTGAAGCTCTGCGATCCTCGTGTATAGAGGGGCCGAAAAAATAATTTTGAGACATTTGTTCTGTATTATCTGGACTTTCTTTTTGTGACAATAAGCGAGGTTGCTCCAGGCTTCACAACCATACAGCAACATGATACGGATCACAGCTGAATAAAGAGTCAGTTTGATCCGTGTTGACAGTGTAGGTGACTTGAAAAATGGATAAAGTAAGGCAATTGCCGCATTTGATTTATGAATAATATGGCCAATATGAATTTTGAACGTAAGCCTGGAATCCAAATGGATCCCAAGATACTTGACTGTAGGCTCTGGTCGGAATTTGTGAGTTCCCAAGTTGAGTTGGATTTGGCTTCGTCTACTAGACTTAGAAAACAAAACAGCTTTAGTTTTGTTTACATTGAGTTTAATGTTCCATAGACGAAACCAGGAATGATAGGAGTTCAAGGCAGACTGGAATATAGGGATACGGCGAGGTAATAGACGGAAAGGTGTCTGATGATACAAACAAGTATCATCAGCAAAGGATGCAAGGTGAATACGATTGAAAGTTGGGATATCTGACACATAGAGAGTGTACAGTAAGGGAGAAAGGACTGCACCTTGTGAAACTCCCGCCAAGAGGGTCTTACAGTCAGAATTATACCCACTAACCGACACATATAAAATTGGCGGTTAGTTAGGTATTTAGCTATAATTTTAATTAAATCAGCCGAAATTTGAAATTTGATTAATTTGTATAATAAACCATTTATCCAAGTCGTATCGAATGCCTTCTCAATATCGAGGAATACTGCCAAAGTACTTTTCTTGTTGTTGAATCCCGTTACAACCTGGTCAACCAATCGAGCAAGCTGGAGCGGAGTACTATGTGTTTTTCTAAAGCCAAATTGGTGAGTAGGAATAAGGTTTCTCTCTACCACCTCTTGTTTTAATCTTGCCAAAATTATTTTCTCCAGAACTTTCCCCAGCACAGGTAGAAGACTGATTGGCCTTAAGTTGTCCGGGTGGGTTGGATCTTTCCCCAGGTTTAGGGATAGTGATAACTTTGCTTTTTTTCAGACTTCAGGGAAGTACTGGAACTTAAGACAATGCTTCACTATCTGAAGGAATAGGAGTATGGATTTTGGCGGTAAATATTTTACTGCCAGGTTTGGTATCCGGTCATGACCGGGGGCGCGAACGGAAGGGAGATCATGGGTTACGGCTATCAATTCCGAAAGCCGTATATCTGGAAAGGTGAGAGGGATGGGTCTTTCAAGAAAAGTACTTACTGTATGATGTACTTCAACTTCATGAGCCGGTGTGGTGAGTTCATGTGGGCGGAACCGTAGTGCAACATGATTAGAGAGGATTTGGGCTTTCTCCTGTGGGAGATAAGCCCAAGTTCCATTATCATTAATTGCAGAAGGAGGGGGCGGTGCTCGACTCCGTTTTATTCTTTTGAGAATCGTCCACGGGGGCGTTTTAAGATCAGTAAAGCGCTGGAGGGACGAGTCCCATTCAGCATTTCTCATTTTTTGCAATCGATTCCGCACCAAATGAGTGTAGCGATTGTGTAGCTGTTTGTATTGGGGTGCGCCAAAAGTACGGTATAACCTGAGATACCGCTTTTTTTCATTTAGATAATTTTGAAGTGTGGGATCGTATGGTCGTGTGTGTGTAGTGTCATTTGTTGGCGTTGTAGAAAGTGTAATGACCGTTTTAATGCTGGCCTGTAGACTAAGGACGGCGTGTTCTAATTGTTCTGTAGACTGGACAGTGTAGGCTTAACCCATTGGTTAAGCATGTGAGAGTAGCTCTGCCAGTCTGTGTGATCACGGTACATGTTTGGGGGCGAGGACAATAAAAATGTGGGGCTGATTTTAAAGAGTATAGGACTGTGGTCTGAGTTAAGTATGTTTGTAATTGTGGTGACGTGTGGAGAGATAGGTACATTCTTCGAGAGAGCGATATCTAGTATGTCAGAAAGAAGGCCAAAACGTGTGTTTCTAAAAAATGTATGTTCCCTTGGGGCAGAAATTTCTATGTTATGATGTTGGCAGTAATTTTGGAGTATCACACCAGATCCATTTTGGGTACGACATTCCAAAAAAGATGTTTACTATTGAAGTCTCCCGCTAACAAGTAGTTAGGGGAGACGGATGTGAGAGCATTTAGGTCGTACCGCGTTAGGAGTCTGGTAGGTGATTTGTAAATAGAAGCTATGTAAATTGATTCGCGATTTGAAATAGGTAGGAATATGGCTGTGGCTTCAATGAATTGAAGCCTGGGTATAGGGGCCACTCTGTGTCCATGGTTTGTTTTATACAAATTGCAGTGCCACCAAGGGGACGGTTCAGTCGGTCGTTTCTATATATACAGTAATGCGGAATTTTGAATTTATCGCCAGGTTTTAGAAATGTTTCGTTTAAAAGAAGAATGTCTATATCTCTCTCTTGTACAAAAGTAGTTAGTTCCTGAACTTGCTTTAATACACCATTGGCATTAAATGCCGCAACATTGAGAAAGCTTCCGATATGGAACCTACACATGTTCATCGAAACACATATTCACCAGGTTAGTCATGAAGACAAACTTTTCCATAGGAGTTTGTAGTTTAGCCAACATAGGCCCTATCTTATTTAAAAGTTCATGTCCATGACTAGATAATGGTAGCTGAGAGACTTGATTTGATCGGCCGCTAGCAATGCTTTTTGATTGGGTATTTGTAGTATTGATAGATTGACTATATGAAACTTGAGGATTTATTGGTTTAGATGTAAACGTACGTGGTTGACGTACTTGCAAGTTTTGATTTTGAGGATTTTCTTTCCTCTTTAAGAATGCAGCTTTTGCAGCAACGAATGACGGGCATTCTCTTTACGAGGCAGGGTGGCCTGACGCACCACAATTGGCACACTTGAGTAAAGACTTGTCAGTTAAAGCTTGAGTTTTCACCGGACAATTTGCATGATTGTGTGGGCCAGCACACACTACGCATTTGGGCGCCAGGCTGCACCCCGCAAAAGTATGGTTAAAGCGTTGGCATTTGAAGCATTGCTTTAAGCCAGATCGGGGTTTGTATGGCTCCACCGCAACAACTGCATATAGAAGCCGTGTTATGTTATATATTTCCCTGCCTGCCTCGTTGTTATCAAGTTCAAGTATGAACAAGGGAAGTGAAATGATACTTTCATTTTCTTTTTTAGTAATTTGTTTAATTTTTTGAACAGGATATTTTAGAGTTTTTAGTTCTTGAAGTATTTCATCAGTAGGTGTGCAGGCAGGGAGTCTTTTCAAGACAGCCCGTAGTGGCAGATCTTGTCGCATGACATAGGTATAGTGCTGTTTTCCAGCAGCAGTGAAAAATTCTTTGATAATTTTATGATCTGCCACAGAGGCTGCATAATATCGCAAGCCCTCTGGTGTGCTCACAACTTTTGGATCGCTAGAAAGTTTGGGTCTAAGTTCTCTGTTCATTTTAAACAGATCCCCATGCCCCAAAATTGTGATAGGGGCGGCCCTGGGTCTTTTTTGGGGATAGACACACCAGAAGATTGCAGCTTGAGGTTCCGGGACTAATTTAATACCTGTATCTTCAGTTAAGACTGAAAAGGGGTTGCTAACTGGTCTTAGATTTTATGGTACAGTCGACGCTTTCTTGGTCGGCTTTGATTGTTTTCGCATTTTCTTTTCGGGGGTTTCATAGTTTTGGGTTTCAGTAGCTTTTTTAGTGTTAGTTTTTAGCTCTGAACATTCATCTCCCATGTTGAAGAAACATGAAGTCTGAACGTGCATAGCCATAGTTTGTATTTCTGCAAGAATACTTTCTAAGTATTCTTGCTTTTCTGTACAGGTTTCTTTAAGACTATTCATGTTGGCCGAACAAGTGCGTGTCATGTCCATTGCATTATCGGTCCGTTCGAATTCTGGGTATGCTTGTAAGTAACTGGTTATTATAAGAAATAAGCTTCTAATTTTATCAGCTACAGCTGCATATTTGGAATTTATTTTGAAACCTTGTCTGTTTATAAAAGCTTCAAATTGTACGGAAGCTGTTTCCCAGACTTCCAACGGACCGTAGTCCCTAACCTCATCCTCCATGTCAACATCGTGAATTTCATTTTTAGATGCCACGGTGCTTGGTTGTACCAAAGCTTAGTCCAATGGCTTTTAACTCACCAAAAAAATGCTGAACTCCAACGCCAATTAAATAGAAGCTGAACACAATACTCACAGTCTATAGAGTTATTGTGCAGTGACTAAACCACACTTCGATAACACTGAGCGCAAAAAGCGCAAGGCACAGAGGTATTGGCCGCCGGAGCCGCACCCGGTTTACATTTGCACTGAGCAACACTTATTCACTGTTTTTCTTAGAGCACAGAAAACCTTGAAGAATCAGCGCCGAGGCGCTACGTTAATCACTAGTTGGTTTTTATAGGGAGTCAAGGAGGCCGTGAAGCCGCAGGCGCACTGATGCAAACCGCACTGTCGCTGGGCGATCAGTACTTTGCTGCTGCACTGACGTCACTTGAGTTGTGTAGTAAACAAAGCGATGCTATCCGTAGGAAGGAACCAAGACGAATGAGTCTCAAGGGTTGTCTTGAGACTGGCAATTTTGTCGACTAAGTCTGGTAGTCTGGGTGGAAAGGCCCTGCGGCTAGCCAAATTAATGACAAGCGGTGAGCAATTCCTTTTGGTTCTCCAGGATGTCTTAGAAAGGAGAACCCCGGGTTCCTGCTTAAGCATTAGCCCCGGTGTGATTTAGAGAATGAATAAGTACCGATATGATAATAATTAAAAACGAGTAACCAACATTCTAACCTGCATGGTAGCGACGATGTGCTCCGACTTGTGTATGATTTCGTAATTTTTATATATTTTTAAATATGGCGCTTGTGGCCGTCAGCCAATCAGAGGCTGGTGATTTTTTAATGTGTGATTTTTTATATTAATTTCTTAGGATATCGTGACCGAATGATATCCATGGTGTTCTTGATGATAGTTATAAGCTAATACCGATATATTGTTAGTTTAGGTTAATTTAAAATTATTATTGTCGCGAATTATGTGTTAGCCATTCGCGAGGCTGTCTGGGGATGCCACGCCCCTTTTTTGAAAAAGTGTTATATTGCTTAATTCGAGATGTATAATTATATTATTTCTTTACTGTGATATATTATGTGTTATTTGAAGGCATTGATGTGCTTTTAATTAAGTTTTAATTATTTAAAGTGCCTAAAAAGCAGTCGTGTTTCTGAGCCAATCAGGAGGCTGTGTGATGTTGATACGCCGATTGCGTGGACTTGTGAAATTTTTCGTTTAAATTTTTATCGCGATGTTTGTACATTAGCAGCCCAAAGCCGATCCAGGGAAGTTCGCACTCTATGATGGAAATGAAGTAAATCCGAAAAACCAGCGCCAAGTCGAAATGAAATCTTTCTCATCCTCTTTACCCGGCTCAGTGAAAATTGGGAATGAAATTTACTGGTGGGAGCTAGGGGACCACTCCGGCATTCGCCTTCACGCTAAGGAAACCACCAGAAACCTTTAGCTGAGTAGTTATCTGAAAAATAATTGATAATTATATTTATATAATATTTTTCTAATGTTGTTCTATGACACAGGATGATACCCATCGGCCATCCGTTGTGCCACGTGCCATAGATGTGTAATTTTTAAAGTTAGAGGTATAATTTCGTAAAGTAGCCCATTAATTTTGAATTTAGAAAAGTTATGGGGTTTATATTTATTGGTGGAATCAAAGGGCCTACTCCGATATTTATCTTAGCGCTAAGGAAACCACCGAAACCTTAGCAGAGTAGGTTTGAAGTTAGTGAGAAAAGTCGAAATATGGCCAAATCGGTCGGGCCTTCCAGCTTTTTAGAGGTGATTAGCTGGTTTGTTCACCTGTTTGTAGTTATTTAGGACGGTTCTTATAGGCGAATAGCCGTCAAAATCACCTGGCATGTCAATATTCGGGAATATATATCGTGTTATTTTCAGGAATATATATCATGTTATTTTCATCTTCATATATTCTCCATCCTCTGACTCTATTACGATCCCAGGAGGGTTCGATGAAGATTTTTTTCATACGTGAATGTTCAATTTTGATCTTATTTAATATCCTGCCAATATAATGGTCCACGGATACTCGTAGTTTGAACAGTGGACATCTATAGTTGCAATGGCAGGCTGATGAGTTTAATCGATCCTTGCATTGAATTATTTCCGTCGTTTTGGGATTTAAGTCACATGTAACAATATTCTCTGTCTGAGTATATGTACTTGTGACTTTTGGCTTATCAGTTTGAACTGATTTTTTGTGTTTTTTATTTACAGTTTGAGGATTTTTATTCCCTCGTACTGTTTCTTTTTTGGCAGCAGGAATGACTTCAACTGGAACTGCCTTTCTTCCTTCATTAGGGCTATGTTTTTCGACTAGAGGAGCTGCTGGCTCAACTCTTTGTGTGTCGTTTGTCTCAGTTAGGAGGAATTCATTAGCAGGAGGAATGGATTCAACTTCAACTGCTTGTTGAGAGGACTGTTTTTTAACAGTTATTCGTCGGTAACTTTCTATTTTCACTTTATAGAAACATAGACGTGTTACCTTTTCGGCCTCGCCTGCTGAGGAATCATCCACCAGAACCGCCGTAAACATCGGCAGCGGGCCCTTGGTTCTAGCAGAGGTCATATTGACTACTTTTAGAACCTGGAATCCGAGATCACTAAGGTCCTTCTGGATTTCTGATGGTTCCACTGAGGGGTCAATTCCTTTTATCACGAATCTGCGTGTTTGGATTTTCTTTTTGGGACCTTCTTGAAAAGGTATTTCATTCTGCTCCAGCAGTTTTTTGTACTCTGAGTGAGCTGTCAATGAAGTCAACATCACTCGAGTGCCCAACCGTGTGACTTGGCATTTTACTGCAGCTCCATCAGTTGGATTGAGTGCCTTGTGCATCGCTTGAAGTTGAGCGAGATATTCACGTCTTATCAGCAATGCTGGAGGTCTTATTACGCCTACGCGCTGTTCCTGCGACTCTGTGACTCCAGTTTCTTTTTCAATATTAGATGGAGAAGTGACTGGAGGCGGAGAGACTGTTGTGCAGGATTTTTTATCGACATTTCGTCGGTTTGGAGTCGATGATTTTTCAGATTTTTTCTGATTTTGTGATTTTTGGACTGTTTCTGCGTGTCCTGTACGCGGCTGGTGGAGATTTGCCAAAAATGGGATTTCCTGTTCGTCGAGACATTTTCCTAGAATTTGGAGGGTTCTTTTCAAGGTTGGAATTATTGGTAAACAGGTAGGAATTGCCCTGACAAACACCTTGGATTCGAGGTCGAGCTAGGGGCCGACAGGACAAGGCCTAGTGCCTTCTAGGGTAGTAGGTACTATCCAGGTTAAATGGTAGGCAGTGGAGAACCCTCCCCTGAAAGAGAAAATGCCGTCAGACGGTTAGCTCAAAACATGACTAGCGCCACGTGGTGACTGGGTCAGCAGTTGGCAGGCCGGGAGGTTCGACACCTCCTGGCGGCCGCTGGGCGAGGCTGCGCTGCGCTGTGCTTGGAGACCCCTTCCCTGCTGCTTCCTGGAGAACCTTCCTCATCGGCTATTTTGTCGACTACCTGCCCTATCTGACTACCTGCCCTATCTATACATTTATCCGCGACGTATTCTCTGCGCGGTCCGTTAACGTTTTCGGATAAATGTATAAATAGGACAGGTAGTCGACAAAATTGCCAATCTCAAGACAACCCTTGAGGATGCCGAACGCAGTCTCTGGCGAAACGTCGGGGAACTACAAGCCTCAAGACCTGGCCAACAGCCCGGAAATCTTCTACAAGATCATCATAATAACTCATTACTCTGTATAGTAATCGTAGGTTAATCACAAATTTTCTAAGCTCCAATAACGTCAATTTAAACGTTATTAACTCTACATTTAATAAAACGGTCTGGAATGGTCGGAAATTTAGTGATTAAAATATTTATAAATGGATTAAAATAAAGTATTGAATAATCATGACGTCATTAATATTATTGTGTATATAGAGATATAATACTTATTATGTTATAGCCGTAATGATTATTGTACGCTACATTCAATTTGTGCCATACAAATTGTCATGAAATTTAATTTGAAACAATTTTAAAAGAGTAAATACAAACTTGGGGGCACGCCGTAGAGTAGTGGTTAAGCCACTGAGCTACAAGCCGGAGGGTCGAGGGTTCAAGTCCCGTTGGGGTCAAGATTTTTAAACTGACCCAAACCCTCTGGCGGCACCATGGCCCTGGGGTCGACTCAGCCTCTAACTGAAATGAGTACCAGACGCTTGTTCTGGGGGTAAAGGCGGTCGTCACGCAGGGCTGACAACCCGGCTGACATAAAGTGCCGATTGTCTTGAAAAAGTAGGAGCCTTAACCTCCTACTACCCCAAGGGCCTCCGGGCCTGTTGTGGGATCACTTGACTTGAAATACAAACTTAGTGAATTTAGTAATTTTTATGAGAATTTAAATGTAAGACTGTGTGTATAAGCGAAGTAAAGCTAAAATATTATTACTTGTACATGGGAAGTGAAACTATTTGTGTTACACATGGGCCTATGACATGGACCCTCACCGAAATGTAATCTAGCTAATAACATACTCTAGAAAAAGATGAAACATACAATTTTATCGCAAATTATTGTTTTAGTTAGCTTTAGTTGTTACATTTAAGACCAATATGTGTAAATGTGAAGTAAACTAAAATAATATTATTGTTTATAGCTATACATCAAAATATGAAACTATCGAATCATTCAGTAAACAAGGACTTAGACAATTTAAATATACTATATCGTTCACTAAAAACAACTTAAAAGTCGAGGAACAGTTCACCAAAGGAATCTCCTTAATTAAGCAACATTGTTTACAATGGAAAATTCTTTGTTGATTAACGAGAATTTTTGAATTGTGGAAGAATCTATAAATATTTCTTCATTAAATTTAAACGACGTTAAAGAGCAGAATCGAAATTAATTCCTGACAAATCAAAGAAAAGATATTTGAAAGAAAATTAGCTATTTAATGAGTGGAAGAAAATAAACAAAGCTCAATTTCTGTGTGAGGATTTTCTTCTCACATATGTGTTCAATGAATGTGTTGGTTTATTTGTACCATATTAAATATATAAGTTAATTACATTGTGCAACTTTATTTATACATATATTATATATATATATATATATAGCCTATATATATATTGTACAAAGGCCCTTGGTTGTCTTTCAACATTCCTGGTGTAATCTCCTGGCATGGCGTACTTGTAACCCACTTCTGAGGTTGGGGCGCCTGGAAGGCGGTGTTATATTGCCCCGATGATATGATGGTGATGATGATAGTGGTG
This sequence comes from Diploptera punctata, assembly GCA_030220185.1. Classification (NCBI taxonomy): domain Eukaryota; kingdom Metazoa; phylum Arthropoda; class Insecta; order Blattodea; family Blaberidae; genus Diploptera; species Diploptera punctata. The sequence continues at coordinate 1,516,236 of JASPKZ010000813.1, read as the reverse complement.
CTCCAGGAGAGTCCCTAATCCTAAGCTTAAAGATGATTATGAATGATGATGATAGTGATGGCCATATGATTTCGGGGACCGTTTGGGCCTTAAAGTTTTCCTGACATTTGTCCTATAGGTGAGGAAAAACCCCGATAAAAACCTCACCCAGAAAAACATTCCGGACCGTGGATCGAATCCGGACCCGCAGCGTGACAAAGCAGCACGCTACCTCATTTATAAAGTAAGAGTCCATGTTTGGCGTCCATATAGGCCTACCAACTAGGAGAATAAAGTTTAATGTTTTTTTTTTAGAGAAGATGGATTAATAATAATAATAATAATATATATTATTTTATTATTATTGTTATTATTATTATTATTTAATATTCCTTAAAAATATTATGAGAAACTTTAGACAATTCTGACATTACTAAAAGATTAGTAGAAGCTATAAAATCATCATACAAAGAATCAATTTCGAAAACAGAAGTTGGAAATCATAAAACAGAGGAATTTACTATTGCAAAAGGTTTAAGGCAGGGTTGGAGTTTATCTCCAACTCTATTCAAAATTTATCTTGAAAAAGTACCAAGAGAGTGGAGGAAAAAATGTCAAAAATGGGCATACCAATCCAAAATACTCATGTATATTCTCTCAATTTTGCAGAAAACCAGGAATTAATAACACAAGACCACCATGACATAGTATATATGGCAAAAAAGAACTAAAAGGAGAATGTGAAAAATGGGGATTTTATATAAATAGGCATATAGAGAAAACTAAATATCTGTATATAGGAGAAGAAATGGAAAACATAAATTTCAACAATGGAGAAGAACTAAAACCTAGTATTGAATGCTCTTATTTTTGAACAAAATTAGACCATTCAGGCGATAAACCAGTGGAAATTAAAAGTAGAATCGCACAAACAAAACAAGAAATAAATGCTTTAAACTCTTGTATTGACTTAGGCTTTCACGGCCGGAGTTGCTATGATGATCTAGAAGAAGTTTTGTGGGCTGTAGGCCATGGTCTCGAGGCTTGAAGTTCCCCGACGTCTCAAGACAACCCTTGAGGATGCCAGACGCAGTCTCTGGCGGAACGTCAGGGAACTTCAAGCCTCGAAACCACGGCCTACAGCCCGGAAATCTTCTTGAAGATCATCATAGCTTTAAACTCTGTTTGGTGGAGCAAGAATATTACAAAAAATGGAAAATTACAAATATATCAAACCATATTTCAGAGCATTTTAACATGGTGCTGAAGTTTGACAAATTCTTACCAGGGAAATGAAGAGAATTTTAAGTACAGAAGTGGATGTATTAAGAAGATCAGCTGGAAAATCTAGAATGGATAGAATACGAAATAAAGAAATAAGGGAAATTAGGATGTGCAAAGAGGAGCCGGACATCATAGACATTATAGAAAATAAAATATTATAGTGGTATGACCATGTCAAAAGAATGCCAGCGCAAAGATTGCCTAAAATTGTTATGGAATGGATCCCAATGGAAAGGAGGAAGAGAGGTACACCTAATAAAACTTGGATAGAAGGGGTACACGCGGCTATGAATATCAGAGGATTGGAGGAAGATCAATGGATGGACAGAGAGGAATGACGTTTGGTTTCCGGAAGACGGCGGTAGCTGTCATGATACCGGATGATGATGATGATTATTATTTTTTATTGCTAATATTATTATTGTTTTATTCATTATGGTCTAACAATCTGCAACTGATTTCAGCTGAACATATCTGATCTTGGATGGCGGGCAAGGCGAAAAGGCGGGCAAGTAAACAGACTATTAATGGAAGGCCATTTCATTAACATATAAATTATAATGTTAACTTCACGTGTGTTATAAATTTGGACCTCCGTGATGGAAAATGAAGTATTAATGATTTTAACGCTATCTTTCCTTAGTTATCTCCACAGTAAATGTTTGTTTAGAATGCAGTAAGTGCAATTTACTTTAATTGCTATATCATATTTTAATGAAGATATTGCTTAAACAATTTACGATTTTTAACTGTTTTGTAAACCTAAGTTCTTAATCATTGATAATTATACAGAATTAGTAGAATTAATATTCATTCAGTCAAAATGTTAATGAAATGATTTTTTCTTGGTGGTCTGAATTAAAGTAGATTTTAAGGTGGTTATACTCCACCTGTCGGGACACAACCTACAGATTATGAATAAATTTAGAGGTAAAATATCTGACTTAAGAGTGATTACCTGCCACGAAAATATTTAAACTTTGCCAATGATTTGCATTTTGTTTACTGAAAGCACAAGAACTGTTTACATAAATATTAGGGCGGGTTTCAATTCCAGATATGTCCCTATATATTTAGAGTTTAAACTATTAATGTAATTTAATTTTTTTCTTCTTCTACTTGATGAAATTAGGCCTTTTGACCTGTTTTCACATCAAGTGGGATTTAATTAATCTTCCCATTTAGTAAATGGGCATCCCATTTAGTAAATGTCCTATTGGTAATAGCTGGGGGATTCTATCTATAGACATTCTTTTAACATGTTCATACCAGTCATTTCTCATATTGTCCATTCTATTTGTTAAATTAAAACTATTTAGGTATTTTCTAATATCTTCATTTCTTTTTCCGTCCAAAATTATCATACCTGTTACTGCAGTTTCTATTTTTATTTTGTCTGAACGGTTAAGAGTCCAATTTTAAATTAATAGTTTAATAATTAGTATACTTACACCTGTGAACTCTTTTATACAGTGTGTTCAAAAAACCCCCAGTACATTTTTTTGGGATAACGTGGTAAAGAAAAACAAAAGTTATAATTTAGTATATACTACAAAGTCATTATTCCACATAACATCCATCACCAAAACATGTTTCCCAATGACGCAGGGGCGCGTCGCGACGCCCGGAATACATTTATCAACAATACTCTCTGTAATCATTTCACACGCTTGGCGGATACTTTCTTTCAACACTTGCAGATTAGAAACCTTGGTTTTCTGTATGCCTGTTGCTTGATGAACCCTCAATCGAAATACTCCCGAGGTGTGACGTCTGACGAACATGGTGCCCAGATATGAGGATTCAACCCACCTGTTGGGAAACATGTAGGCTATTTGAGATTCTCACGTACAGTCAGAGCCAAGTGTGGTGGTGCTCCATCTTTTTGGAACATCACTGTATTCATTATACCATCTTGCAGTAACTCTAGGTGTAAGAAAAATATTGAAACATATCGGTATACTTGTTACCCATGATTATTTGCTCGGCGAACATGTATGGTCAGTCAACTTTTCGTTTAGTCATGCAAAGCCAAACATTCACTTTCGGTGAATTGTTTCATTGAGCAGATCGTCTGTTCATATACAACACTTGTGTTGATAAACAAGTCCACATCATGAAACATGGCTTCTTCGGTGAAGGTGATGTGACGTATTAAATAATTCCGATCTGCAGCTTCATATAGGTCGTAACTAGGGCCAGGATTCTTAGGTTTTAAACAATTTTGTTCCTTAATTGGTGAAGTAAATATCGTAACAAATGTTTTCGTTTTAGCAGTTTCTGGGTCATATAGATTCTAAAATGGCTAAATGAGATTGAGAACCTAAAAGAGGCTAAATATAGCAATTATCCTTATTTTGTGTAATTTCCTTTAAAGCAGATATATTCTTATTTTTAATTTCCAATGTAGTCTGATGTGATGAATTTCAAATTAATTTACCGAACGCGTAAAATTATAAATACAAATAATGTAGTTAATATTATTTTTTTAGATAACTCTAGTTTTATTGTAAATATGTTGGAGATTATCTTTTTGTTTATCCCAAGCGTGTTGGAAGTTAAATTTATTTTTCATTTTTTAGTTCGGTTTTCTAATATAGTGTGTTGTTTTAGTTTTTTAAAACTATTATTTATTATACCGATTATGAAAGAAAAATCAATGGGTTTGAAACGTGACCATGTTGGAATTCTGTGTTAAAGTGTAAATTATAAAAGTAACTTTAGGTAACTGTAACTATTTTATTCAGTCGCACGAGGATGGACATGTCGCAATGTTACCCACTTAGCTATGAGAAAACACAATTTTATTTGTGTATAGTTGTACTCCGATTAGTAGGCGACGTACCTTTTTTAATTGGCTATGCGAAAGGCTATCTGCTTGGTTTCCTTTGTTTACATCTTTACATAATGCCCTACTTTAACAACAGAATATTGGGCTCAACTGCACTTCTAAAGTAAAGTAAAGTGATCCCACAACAGGCCTCAGGAGGCCCTTGGGGTAGTAGGAGGTTAAGGCTCCCACTTTTTCTAGACAATCGGCACTTTATGTCAGCCGGGTTGTCAGCCCTGCGTGACGGCCGCCTTTACCCCCAGAACAAGCGTCTGGTACTCATTTCCGTTAGAGGCTGAGTCGACCCCAGGGCCATAGTGCCGCCAGAGGGTTTGGGTCAATTTAAAAATCCTGACCCCAACGGGACTTGAACCCTCGACCCTCCGGCTTGTAGCTCAATACCTCAACTGCACTTCTACTATCTCAATTTTTTTTCTGTTATATTGTTGTAAACTATAGCTTTTGTTCTGTACTTTTAAAACGTTTTAAAACAATTTTTATAACATTATTAGACAATTTTAAAGTATTTACTTAAATACACAAATCGCAATATTATGAGACTCTTAGACTGTTGACGCTAACTGATATTTTCTCCACAGAGTATATTACTTAGTCTATAATTTTTCTATCGCTGTTTTGGGTTATCGCTGGTTGGATCAGCGTTAGAGAGTGATAAGTAAGTGTACACCCATTTTACACGCTTTATATTAGCTTGACCTGTATCTATCTATCTATGTAATGGAATCTTTCAACGCTATTTTCACCCACTTAAAATCATTGGATCGACTTAAAACTTTGTATACTTGTAGAGGACTCGTGACAATACAATAATTTCATATTTATTTAATAAACGTTTGGTAACTCACTATGATGTTTGTGGGTTATCATTCAATGATAACGTTATCGCTGCTACTTCTAACTGCTACCGTGTATTCGCAGTTCTTTACAGTTTTGAGATAGTGTAAGTGCAGTTTTTCCGAATATTGTGTGTCTTGGTTTTAATTTCCCTATACAATGTGAATTTTATAAAAACAATCACCTCGAGTATAAGGATGAATCTACAGTACTGCCCTCGCACGGCACAAGCGGTAAATATTCAGTTGGTAATCGAGATTGTTCATGTATAGTATGAGTACATCGAAACAAAAGTTACATTTCTAAGAAGTCTGTCGCTGAGTCAGGAAGACATTTTCCGTCACATTAAAAGGTAGGAACTCCACAAATTACTCCTTTTAGAACAGTAATTATTGCAGAAATCAATGCGAACTTCTGTATTCAAAATATTCCAGATCCAGAATATGGAACATTAAAAATTTATTACAAATGAAAAAATAATGTTCTATATACTGGTATCTAATTGAAATTACACGATATTTCATATAACAATAGATAAACATATTTACTTGAACGTATAAAAAGTGTATTTACCATTTTAAAAGTATTGTTTTGCTCATAAAATGTATAGGACTTAAGTAATGGAAATTAAACAAAATAATACCCCTAATATTTATATTTCTCATTTCTCTTAATTATTCTTGATCATGTTGTGAATTAACGTCATAGGATAATTTATACAACTATAGGATCATCATTTGTATCCACAACCTCTCCTCAAAGTGATTTCGGGGATTCTACGCCAACAATATACACCTACATTCAAATATTAAAAAAAGGAAAAACGCACAATTTATTGTTGCAGTATGTGAATAATTGCCTGACAAATATTCAAGTTGATTTTTTCCCAAAGAAAAGTGCCTTAAAATAAAGTGAGAACCTGAGCTCAAAGTAATGTAAAATGAGCATATTTGCAATGTAAAATGTGTATTATCAGTGTAGCGAACTTATCACTGGCACCCGCTAACATACAAGTGAACACTGAACTAATGTTGTGTAGCCTACGTACTAACTCGCCAATGTTCTCACTCATTGTCCAACTAGCACTAACTTGCCCATCCGACCAGCTTCATGGTCAGCGTTCCTCACTACAGTTCATGAGGTCCCGGGTTCGATTCCCGGTCAAGCCATAGGAATTTTTCCTTAAAGGGAATTATTCCTGTGGTTGTCCATAGTCTGGAATTTAGGTTAAGAACTCTCCTGGCGCTTCATTATTATTTATCACCAACCCATCATATCATCGGAGTAACGTAACTCCGCCTTCCAGGTGCCTCAACCTAAGAAATGGATTACAATTCCGCCAATGCTAGGAGAGAAACCCAGAAATGACATAAAAGACAATCTGTTGGCATTAGACAACAGTATATAGGCCTACACACACATTACATATACAGGGCAAGTCAAAATGTTGTGCAGGTTTTCAGAAATTTATTATGTGAAATGTAATGAACATATAATATCGTGAGACATATTGTATGAAAGGTAAACTCTCAAAGTTTAGTTGTCCACTTCTAAAGTTCCGCGTTCACCCGCAAGATGTCAACAGCAGAGCAGTAAAGGAAAATGGCGTTGACTGGGGATCAGAAGTCTTTCTGTGTGCTTGATTACCATGTAAACAACTCTGTGACTAGTATTCAACGACATTTCCGTACCAGATACGATAAAGACCCGCCGGATGGGAGATCCATTCGTAAGTGGTACACACAATTTAGGGATTCAGGCTGTATCTGTAAACGAAAATCGACTGGCCGTCCGTCGACGAGTGAAGAGACAGTCGAACGCGTTCGCACATGCTTCGTGCGGAGTCCACAGAAATCCACCTACCGGGGAGCGACAGAACTTCAACTACCACAAAAAACTGTATGGCGGATTCTCCGGAAACGTTTACAGATGAAACCCTACCACTTGCAACTGGTTCAAGCCTTAAAACCCGCCGATTATGCTTTGCGAGCGTCCTTCTGTGTTGATTTTCTCGCATTAATGGAAGAGAATGAGTTCCATGAGAGGGTAGTTTACAGTGATGAAGCGACTTTCCACCTTTCAGGAAAAGTGAATAGACACAATGTAAGGATTTGGGGAACTGGTAACCCCCATGCAACTCTGGAACATCAACGCGATTCTCCGAAAGTGAATGTCTTTTGTGCCATTTCCCATGCAAAGGTTTATGGGCCCTTTTTCTTTCATGAACGTACTGTGAACGGACATGTTTTCCTTGATATGCTACAACAATGGCTCCTTCCGCAGCTTGAAGCGGATAGTCCAGATTTCATTCTGCAGTTGGATGGTGCCCCTCCACATTACCATGGCAGTGTTCGAGACCATTTGAATACGGCTTTACCTTTACCACAACGCTGGATAGGCCGTGCATCTCAGGGTGATCAACAACTCATTCATTGGCCACCTCGTTCACCAGATCTAACCCCGTGTGATTTCTTCATGTGGGGTCTTGTAAAGGATCATGTTTACGTACCACCACTTCCAACAACACTGCATGAACTGCGTGCCCGCATCACAGCAGCCATTGCTGATATCGACCGCGGACTGCTACAGAAAGTTTGGCAGGAGATTGAATATCGGCTTGACATCTGTCGTGTAACAAAAGGCGCTCACATAGAACATCTGTGAATATTTAAAAAAAAACTTTGAGAGTTTACCTTTCATACAATATGTCTCACAATATTATATGTTCATTACATTTCACATAATAAATTTCTGAAAACCTGCACAACATTTTGACTTGCCCTGTATATATAATGTGTGTGTAGGCCTATATATATAATGTGTGTGTGTATGTGTGTAGGCCTATATACTGTTGTCTAATGCCAACAGATTGTCTGTTATGTCATTTCTGGGTTTCTCTCCTAGCATATAGGTATACTCGTATATAAACTTGCCCACTAATGTAGGTAGACTCTTGGGATAGAATTTCATTATATGTGAGCAAACGTGTTGGCAGATGGCTCTAGTGGGAACATGTGTTATCTAAAGATTTAATTTTGGAAACAGTTTCATTAAGATACTTAAATATTTTTGGTTCTTTTCTTTTTTATTGGCCAACACATCGCTAAACGTAACTTGTTCTCCGATAGAATATTGACGGTGGAATCGAATAGCCGTTATTTTCTAGACGTGTTAGATAAGAATTTTTGGAGGAGGAAGAAGTATACTGAAATAAACATTAAGTTATAGACAATGTGCATACGTAAAGAAGAAGGGAAGCGTTTATACAGGTAGGACTGTGTGCCTACATTTCATCTAGTCTGTTATTAGTTCAACACAATGAATGCAAAAAGACATGTGTCCACTGAGAATGCTGCACCATATAGCCAATAGTCGATTTAATTATCCATTTACGATTATACAACCTTGATCGACACTTCTCTTCTTTATCACTAAGAGCTCAATGTAAATACAGAGCAGCAACTGTATCGAAGAGCAATATTATAATACGGAGAATAGAGACATTGCACTGTGGAAATATTAGAGGAAAGCTGGATTTTTGTACGAACCTTCCTTTTGTAGTTCTAAACAATATCCCAATACAAGTGCCGCTAAGAATATTACTCGGGGTCAAGGGTCACGATAAACGGGTTTTCGCGAAAATCTCGTTAACGGCCACTTTTATCGAAAAGATTGTGGTTATCGAAATTGTAGGTTAGGAAATTGCTTACAAAAACATAGCATTACTTTTATTTTCGTGAAAGTTTTCAAGAGAGTTTGATTTAAAAAGTTATAATGTTTATGTTTCTCATAAAACGGGCACTCATTTCCGCGTCACTTTTGATGTAGAGTACAAGATGCGTTTTTTTTAAGTGGTGTCTCCAATAGGCATAATCCGCGTGATTGAAAACTCTTAATTTATTAAGGTAAATATACAAGTAAATGAGGTAAATATAAATGAACAAATTATCAATTTTTAATATGAAAAATATTTTTAATAAATAAATTATAATTAATTATTTTTGTTTATTTATTAATAATTATGGTTCTTCTTCATATTCCATTTCAATCTCTACCTCCATCTCCACAATATATTCTTATTCTTCTTCTGTTTTTTGGATCTCCATAGTTTCAGTCAAGAAACATGATTTCAGTAGGCTCGTCATTATTAAAGTCATTAAACATATTGGGCGATACAACAATCTTGCCATTACAATTACCACAACCTGGTGGACAGTATAACCACCATTTTTTTCTGCAATCGTAGTTCAAGTTACATCTCTTGATGCAAATACAAAAATAAATAATAGTTTAAAAAAACTAAAACAACACGCTTTATTAGAAAACCGAACTAAAAATGAAAAATAATTTTAATTTCAAACACGCTTGGGATACAGTTAAAGTGGTCAACAAAAAAAATCATCTCCAATACATCTAGAATAAAACTACAGAGTTATCTACAAAAAAAAATAATTTTACCATCAAAATCGTGGGGTGCTTTTCATAGTTTTTATATTTTCTTCTTAGATTTAATACACAAGTGATCTTCTTGGTGATATAATATTAAAATATATATGTAGTCAATATGCCCATTTCACCAATTAATGTTTTAAAATGGTCAACAAGTTTCTACAGCCAAGCTGTCATTCTCAAGACCAGATATTGACTCTTAGATACTTTACTTTTACCAATATATGTTTATTATCAAACATATTAATTGATATAGAGCACCCCACGCTTTTGATGGTAAAATTATTTTTTTTTGTAGATAAGTCTAGTTTATTCTAGATGTGTTGGAGGTGATATTTTTGTTGACCACTTTAATTTTATCCCAAGCGTGTTGGAAATTAAAATTATTTTTCATATTTTAGTTCGGGTTTCTAATAAAGCGTGTTGTATTTTACAGAATAAGATAACAATGTAAATATCTTTAAATTCGATACTATTCTAGTATGAGCTAAAAGTAATACTCTACTAAACAAAAATCCTCCGGGTCGGATTTGAACCAGCGACCTATGGATTATTGAAATTATATACCACTACAGTCCACCGCTCTACCAACTGAGCTCTTACAACGATTGAGTAAAAGTTTATAAGTCCGCAACCTATTATACCGGTTTTTATTATTTTGATTTTCTGCTGATTCTGGCCAGGATTTTAGAAACATTTATGAAATTATTGTATTGTCATTGATCCTTTACAAGTATACAAAGTTTCAAGTCGATCCAATGATTTTAAGTGGGTGAAAATCGTGTTGAAAGATTTCGTTACATAATTACACAGACACTTTGTTTTTTGATCTTCTGATGATTCTGGCCAGGAGTTTAGAAAAAAATTATGACATTATTGCATTGTCATTGGTCTTCTACAAGCATACAAAGTTTCAAGTCGATCCAATGTTTCTAAGTGGCTGAAAATCGCGTTCAAAGATTCCGTCACATAGATACAGGTCAAGCTAATATAAGCGTGTAATAAACATTTCGTTCTGTATACTAATGTTAACTGAACATTTAAAAAATGGATTAGGCCTATGTTGTGTTATGTCCGATTTAAAAAATAAAAAGTTTGCATTAATTTCAGTGAACAGTCGATTGTTTTGTTAATTTTTTATCTCTTTTTTTATTATTTTTATGTAGAAACTATAATTTTTACAGAAGCATGCCTAAAAATGAATTCCTACAAAAGTTTAAAAAGCCTGAAACGATGTTTATAAAAACCTAAAAGTCCGGGCCCTAGTTTTAACACACTCATCAAGTAAAATTTAAAATTGATATTTAAGATCTCAGTCGACCTCAACATTATGAAGGCTGTAAGATGTGAAGTACTTTCGGAACATATGCTCCATCATCAGCATGTATATTGGTACTAGTTGTTTGTGAGAATCTTGTAGAGAGGGTTGACGTCATTGGGTGTGTTCTAATTAAGCATCGAGATATTGAAAGAGACCAGAAACACACACCCAATGACGTTAACCCTCTCTACAAGATTCTCATAAATAACTAGTACCAATTTACATGCTGAGGATGGAGCATATGTTCCGAAAGTACTTAACATCTCACAGCCTTCATAAGGTTGAGAACGACTGAGATCTTAGGTACCTATTTCATATTTTAAATTTTACATAGTGACCTCAACAGTGTTTCGTCATGAATTATAAAAACATTCATCATGTTGCGAAATCTTTGAGTTGCAGTTTATGTACCACTTGGAGATGCTCATACCTCTCTTGGGGGTTCATCAAGCAACAGGTATACATAACAAAGGTTCCTAATCTGCAAGTTTTGAAAGAACGCATATGATACGAGTGAAATAATTACTCAGAATATGTTGGTGAATGTTTTCCGGGCGACGGAGCGGCGTCGTTGGGAAACGTGTTTTGATATCGATGCAGGTCATGTGGAACTTCGACTTTGTAACAGATACAAAAATTATAATTTTCGTTTTATTTAGACTACGTTATCCCAAATGTAGTGGAGTTTTATGAGCACGCTCTATAGTTTGAATATCTTAAGTTATATCGTGTCTAGGATCTTTTGATATAGGAACGATACTTTATTTATTTCTAGAGAATATGTCAGAACCTTACTTAAAATAATGTTTTATAACTTAGAGGAGTCGTAGAAGAGAAATTTGTGATAAGAGACCTAAGGTTTCGGACGGCAAATATTTGAGTTCTAAATTGTTAAAACAATTAAGGCTATGTAACTCTATTTCATATTCGTATTCGGGCATTAAAATGAAATAAGGGATGTATGATTTGGACCCTAGTTAAGAATTGGATGAAGCAAATATCAAAAGCTAATTTACATATTTTCAGAATTTAATTTCAGAGAATAAGTAAAATTTTCTTTAGAGTCTACCGTACTTTCCAGCAGTTTTACGAATTTATACTATGATTTAAAATCCGTGTTATATAGGGATGTTCGGGTAATATGAACCCTTCTGTTTGAGTGGACCCTGTTAATATCTTCTTTAATTGTTGCTGCCTTCAAACAGAAAAAAAAATAATTTCTTCCCCTCATCAACTTTGACGTGTTCAAGGCCAGTTTCTTTTATTCTTTGTGCGAATATGGGGTTTGTTTGTGATATTTATGAAAACGACCATTTAAAAGTTTTTCAAGCTAAGAATTAATTCTTAATATCTGCTATCGAATACTACAAATGTTGAAAAAACTCCTAAATATATTATATTATGTAGATGCTGTTTTAATTAATCTCAATTCTGGAAATGCTTGCTATTATACATTGCAGAGACTTTTGATGTCCCAACTCCTTTCAAAAAATGTTAAACTGAAAATATATAAAACTATTATTCTACCAGTTATATTATATGGGTGCGAAACATGGACTCTTAAATTAAGGGAGGAAATGAGATTACGAGTATTTGAGAATAAAGTACTTAGGAAAATGTTTGGACCAAAGACAGATGAACAGACAGGTGAATGGAGAATACTACATAACAATGAACTATATTGTCTTTATAGAAAGCCAGATATAATAAGAAGGTCTCGTAGACTGCGATGGGCAGGACATGTTTCGCGTATGGGGAATGAAAGACATGCATGGAAGCTTCTTGTAGGAAGGCCAGAGGGAAGGCGCCCAGTTGGTAAACCAAGAATGAGGTGGGAGAACAACATTAAGTATGATTTCAGGGAAGTAGATTATCCAGGGAATGATTGGAATGCCTTAGCCGAGGATATGGATGTATGGAGAGCTTATGTCCGCGCGGCCATGAACCTACAGGTTCTATAGTGCCAGTGAGTAACTAAGATCCTGCTTAATATACTGAAGGGTTTGGTTTGATATTATATGACATGGTAGCTGTATAAAATAATTAAACATAATAAAGGTATTCGGTTAATGTGGACCCTCTTGGTCCACTTTTCACGAATACGCCTATATTTTATCAATGAGGATGCTACTTGTAAAAGCCATACATTTAATTAATTTTATTTAATATCCTTGTAATTTTAGTAAACCCAAAGACCGTTGATTTCTGCAGTTGAATGACGTGTGATTGTTATAATCGACAATATTTTTTCAAAACATTAAATAAATATGAACGCTTTTTAATTATGATCAGTCATAAATGTTTTCAGATTAATCTGTGCCTGTCTGTATAATTTAATAGAGTAAATAAACTTAAAAATAGACTAAAAGCTAAGGTAAATTTTGGGGTCAACTTTATTTGATTATACAAGTAGTGGACCTTTTTTTGTAATGTAAAATTTTTTATAAATTATGAATATCATTTCATATTTGAATAAAATAACAATGCTATTTCATAATTACAATACTATTTACTAATAATCACTGTAATTAAACAAAATTCAAATACCTTAATTAAAAGAAGAAAAACAACAAATTCAAAATACGGTCAAAATTACCAAAAGTTCCTCTATAATTATAAAAAATAAATTAATATATTTACTGTTACTATTATTATTACTTTGAATCTGTTATGACGTTAAATGTAATAGACAATTTAGTAATCAAACACAGGATTATTTTTAGAAGAACTTAATTGGAAATGACAATATATTTTTATATGTTTTGTATCAGACAGAACCATATTAGCGAAGGCCTACATTAAAATAATGTGTGTATGAAAGAAACAAGAAAGAATTTTAAAACAATGTTGTAATGGCATGCAATTGGCAAATGTGTAGTTCAGCCAGAACCAAATGATACGCTCCAAGGCATGTTACATGTTTTATAAAAAAAATATAATCACCCACCCTTCACTGACAATGCAGATATTTAATCGGAAAACGTCATTTTCCCCTCTTCCTCTCTTACCCTCGCCAAAATCAAAATATGACGAGCCCTTGTATCCGACATGGAGTCCTGGAGAAAGCAGGCGTGAAGTGAAATTAAAAAAAAAATGCTGCAGACAATGTTATGTCACTTGCAGTGACTTTAACATGTGGGGGCTGCTGACCCACCCTCTACCTCCTACCCTTCATCCGTCAAAATGTTCATTTCATAAAATATAAAACATCATATTCATGCTAGACCGTGATGTTATGCCAGAACATTTTTTATGTATAGAGATTCGATTAAAAAATGATGTACTTAACTACAAATGGTATCTCTTCACCCTTATTGCTTAGTATAATTTATCAACTCGAGTCTTCTAAAAAAGTTCCTAATACTTAGAGAGGAACTAATGTCCATCGTATTCATAACTGTTGACTTGGGGTTTACTTTGTTGCCTCGGACACAGTGGGCGCAGGTTCGATCCCCGGGCAGGACAAGTTTCCAAGGTGAAGCTTTCGGATGTTTTCCTCACCTGTATGACAAATGCAGGGATCCATTATAACCCTAATAATCCTCGAACATCATTTAGTCATCAAATCACTGTCATATTGGCCTTTTAGGATGAATTTAATTTAAATCCATCCGGCTGACATATTTTACTGAACAACGTAGCGGTATACTTTCTTCCAGGGCCAGATTGCCAGCCTGATGCCTAACCCCCAGACATAGAGGACCTGGGTTTTTTAGGGTTTGCTGCCTTACCCGACAAGTCTCAGTTTTAAGGCGCCGAAAACTCGCCTTTCGTCCCTTTCTGTTAGCTACAGTCTATTGCGACTGCAATCAGGGAGCACGACGAGAACGTAGGATTAGGACTCGTTGAAAGAGCTGCTAAAAGAGTCGCAGTGGCATTACTCGAGATTTATTAAGGTATACATAGTTTATTGAATTTGATTATCTTAGAAGAAGCCTTAAAAAAATAAGACAGGATAAAATAAGAAATTAAATTCCTTTGGAGAAAAATGAATGTCACTACATCTGTAGTTAAGATGAAACTCTTAGATGGCGTGGTCATGGAAAATGAAAGATGGCCAAAAAATGATTGTTACGCGTCGCGCATAGCGACGTTTGAATTGCGCGGGCGAGTCGCCCCTGGTGAGTTAGATCACCTGCAAGCCGCAGAATTGTTTGGAGTTTGTTGCCAGACGGTTCTATCGGTCTCTCTCTCCCCTCAGGAGATGGATCCATGTCTAGAGGATTCTGGGCGCCGAAATTGCGCGAAGCTATTACTAGAGCTTTCCTCCCGCTTATATGTGTTGTTTTCAAATGCTGGGCCTTGGTAACAAAGCCATTAGCGGCTCTCCAATATTTCTCTATGGTGGATCCAACAGGTAATACTTCACAGGTTTGTAGATGTTCTTCGTTCATTTCTTCGTCTTTGTTGCATAGAGGACAATTTGGATTCGTGTAGATTCATATTTTATATAATTGTTTGGCCAAATAGTCATGTTCTGTAAGTAGTCTAAATTTTCCTACTGTAGTTTTACATGGAATTTCTGGAATAATATCTGGCTTCTTTACTAAAATATTCCATTTTTTGTCTTTGGCTTTATTACATAGGTCTTGGTTTTGTTTGATTTTATATTTGTTTTTAATTATTATTTTTAGGGATGTGAAAGGTAAGCTTTTAGTAGTATTCTGAATTAGATTGGAGTCTTTTTGGCAAGAAAATCAGCTGTCTCATTTCCAGCAATTCCACAATGTGCAGGCATCCATTGCAATTGAATTCTTTTCTGTAGTTTTTGGAGTTGTTGAATTATTTTGTAGCACTCTTTAATTTGTATTGACTTCATTTTGTGTGAATTTATTGCATATATTGCTGTCTTAGAATCAGAGAGTATGACAGCATTTTGAAATTTATTTATTCTGTATTGTAATTGTTGGGAGCGAAATATGAATAGCCGTTACTTCTGCATCAAAATTTGTTGTGTGGTATCCTGCTGGTAGATAAAATGAAAATAATGCACATGTAATTCCTGATCCTGAGTTGTTATCAATAGTAGATCCATCTGTGTAGACATGTAACCATTCTTCTGCTGGTCTCCCGCTTATATAAAGAAGTGAAGGAGAAGGCTAGTGAGTCAGTTTTTGCAATAACAACAAAATGGACGGCGAGAGGTAAAGTGTAAGAGAAATTGTGAGGAATGACTCTGTCTGTAATTGTGTTATAAGTGATTATCTGATAAACTTTCAAAGAAGAATAGTTGAGAGATAGAATTGTGATTGAACCATTAATGACAATTGTTAGAAGAAAATAAAGTGTCAAGAAAATGTTACATAACATCTGTGTATTTATTTAAATCGAAATAATCAAAAAGGAAAACCCTGTGTCATCCGTTGACATCTGGTGTTCAGAAGTTAGGTTTACGTACCCACCGGTAACATCGGAGGAGTCGGTAAAGCAGAGTGCTGATCAGCGGAAGGATAGGCATCTATCATCGAGAAGGAGAACTATACCAGTAAGTAATAAAAAAATAGAAAACATTCAAGATGTGTTTAAAGAATTATTACAACAGCATGCAAATATGCAGATACCAAATGAAGAAATGAAAAAAAACAAAACAAAATGAGGATTCAAGACACGAATTATTTATTCGGATTGAAACATCTAAGACAGAAATGAATACAACAACAAAATGAACTTGCTAAAACAGAATTACTAACTTAGATTAATAGACAGAATGAAAAACTGCAGGACAAACAATTTTAAGAGAATTTTAATGTAGTAACACAGGAAATAAAAAACCGAAATTTCTAGTATCGAACAAAGAGTAAATGAACAAGAAAACAATTTACATAAAATCGATGGAGAATTTCGTCGCATTAATGATCATTGGGAACAGAAAATTGACTAACAAGAAAATAATTGTCATCTTTTCACATCGGAAGTGCGACGTGCAGTACAAGATCTGCAAAGTGGTTCGACGGTTCCGTAGCGTAGTGGTTAAGGCACTGAGCTACAAGCCGGAGGGTCGAGGGTTCAAGTCCCGTTAGGGTCAGGATTTTTAAACTGACCCAAACCCTCTGGCGGCACTATGGCCCTGGGGTCGACTCAGCCTCTAACTGAAATGAGTACCAGACGTTTGTTCTGGGGTAAAGGCGGCCGTCACGCAGGGCTGGCAACCCGGCTGACATAAAGTGCCGATTGTCTAGAAAAAGTGGGAGCCTTAACCTCCTACTACCCCAAGGGCCTCCTGAGGCCTGTTGTGGGATCACTTTACCTTTACGTTCGACGGTTCCACATCATGGGACATATTTAAACGGCAATTTAACACCGTCTCAACACACAATGGTTGGACAACGGAAGAAAGGACGACCTAATTAATCGCCTCCTTACAGGGATTTGCTGCGGAAATTCTAAGAAGCCTTCCAGGAGAATGTCGCGCCGAAGAAATATTGGAGGCTCTAGACAATCGATACGGCAATCATCACCTCAGTGGTGCCTATCGCGCCCAGCTGAATGCCCGTGTCCAGCGCGTCGGAGAATCACTACAAGAATATGCCATGGCCATTGAACAATTAGCCCACAAGGCCCTAAGCGGACTCCCAGCAGCGTTCATCGATGGAGAGGTGGCATCCGCTTTCGTCTGTGGTCTGAGCGACCGTGAAATTAAACATCTGCTGCTGGCGGAACATCAGGCCATTAACGGAGCAATGAATGCGGCATTACGTCTAGAGGCGGCAAAGGAGTCTACACGCTATCTCGATCTGGAGGCGTCGCCACGAGTGGGACGACTGACTATAATCGACGCAGAGGGGCGACGCTGATTACCAGTCGACATGGAAGACCATCCTGCTGGTATTGTCGACGAATTGGTCATCTGATGCGGGAATGCAGACAAAGGCCCGCGAACCACGTGCGAGGAGGGAGCCATTGGCTCCGACGTCATTATCATCAGCATCATCATTTCCTGCGGTGAACGACATGGACGATGAAGGAATTACTGCCGATGGATGGATCCATGGACGGCCCTGCCTGGTACTCGTCGATACCGGAGCGTCACTGACCATCGTGCGACTGAAGTACCAAAAGGGTTGCCTGAGAGGACGCCACTACGGAAGTTGGAGTTGCGCACCGTGTCGGGGGACAGTACGACGCTACTGTGGACATCAGACAACGAGTACTCCGCTTTGGAAGTAATGCAGTTCTACTCCACGTCGAGAGCAGCAAAAGGGAAGCCGAGGAGAGCAAGCAAGCCTCATCGCTACAGACGTCGTCGTCATGCAGCCCCGGCGACTGCCCCACAAACGAGATCCGGCCAAAGGAGGGGGCGAGTGGAAGGTAGAGCATGGAGGACCTCACCAGCGCTTCGTCCGTCGTAACTTCAGAGGTGGGCGTGGTCAACACCGGCGACCACGTATCCAGGATGTTAATGAAGGAGAAAGCAGCAAGCCCATGAAAGAGAGACCTCCGGAAGGACAGTGCTTTTAATTGATGGATTGGGCATATTTACTGTATATTTTACGATTTTATCACCAAGATCATTAGTGTATTAAATTTGTTTAACCTCTCACCTTGGTGAGAGAATGCCACATGTCACACGGACATGTCTGGAGATGGATTTTAAACTGTACATAACACACCTAGGCCATCTTCTTTGACCTAATATGGTAACGATGATTATGATGGCCAGATTATATTCGAAGACCGCTTGCGTCTTAAAGGTTCCTGACATTAAATGTCAAATGGCAAATGTTGTCTTACAGTGAGGAAAACTTCCGAAAAAAAAAGGAAACTTGCTCTGACTGGGAATCAAACCCGGACCAGCTATGTATGAGGCAGCGACGGTATGTCGAGATCACAGCGGTAAACTCTTTTATATATTAAATATTTACTATTTATTTAATTATTTATATGAATACGAACATTATTTATCACTAGCCTATAAACTGGGCCGACATCGGTCTCTGTACCGTTTTCATGGTCTTCCGGGAGGTCTCCAACAATAGGGTTATAATAATAATCAACATTAATACAATTGATTATAAAATTTCGTTGAACTATTAGTCACAAATTTAAATTATAATATAAAATTATTAGCTAATAGGTCCGTGTCCTCAACTTTCTAAATTATTAATTGTTTGTAGGTCTACCTCTTGCTCCTTCTGCTGATGATGGCACTAGTCCTGAAAGGCCTACAGAAAATTGATAGTTTACAAAGTTGAGGAGACGGACCTATTAGTTAACAATTTTATAATATTTTATATTATAATTTTTATTTTATAATAATAATAATAATAATAATAGTAATAATAATAATAATAACTCAAGCCAGATATAATAAGAACAGTTAAGTCTCGTAGACTGCGATGGGCAGGACATGTTGCGCGTATGGGGAATGAAAGACGTGCATGGAAACTTCTTGTAGGAAAGCCAGAGGGAAAACGCCCAGTTGGTAGACCAAGAATGAGGTGGGAGAACAACATTAACTATGATTTGAGGGAAGTAGATTATACAGGGAATGATTGGAAAGCATTAGCTCAGGATAGGGATGTATGGAGAGCTTATGTCCGCGCGGCCATGAACCTTCGGGTTCGATAGTGCCAGTGAGTTAGTTAGTTAGTTAGTTAATAATAATAACTCATTAGCACTATCACACCCGTAGGTTTATGGCCGCCAAGATATAAGTTCTCCATACATCCCTATCCTGAGCTATGTTTTCCAATCATCTCCTGTGTATTCTACTTCCCCCAAATGATGTTTAATATTATGCTCCCACCTCATTCTTGGTCTACCAAATGGGCGCTTTCCTTCTGGTTTTCCTATCAGAAGCTTCCATGTCCCTCTTTCATTCCCCATTCGTGCCATATATCCTCCCCTTTACAGTCTATGAGACTTTAATAATAATAATAATAATAATAATAATAATAATAATAATAATTATTATTATTATTATTATTATTTTATATGGTAATTACCTTCCATTCAGAAACCATTTGCATAGAACTGTTTTCATAATTTTAGATTGTTTCCTTGCTTAATTTCATAGTAGGCTAGTTTCAATTTGTTGAAAATATTTCCGTTCTTGTTACGGATGGATAGTGCATATCACGCTCTTGTACGGAAAGTCTCATCTCAGCTGATTGTAATCACTTAATCGATGCATTTCTTAATCATGTTTTATAATACCTAGATATTTAGAACTTTCGTTAATGTGTTTTTGTATGTTGCTTCATTTCTCTACTATGGAATAATCCACGGTTACAAAGCTTTTTTGAAAATGTCAAGTTTTTTCTTTTACGCCAATTTTCTTTCAAGCGTTCGTTGTTCTTCACGTTTTATTTTTCTTCGTTGGGCAGATCCGGTAACAATATTATTTTCATCCCCAGAAGACGTAATTCTTCTCAATGTTTTCTTCAATCTTCTTCTTCTTCTTCTTTACTTCACGGGCTAGGCAAATTGCCTGCTCCGCCTCACTGTGGTTCTGTTCATATTTTCACTGGCCTTCCTACAATTCTTGAACCTCTTGGCTTGTAGTTAAATGCTGTCTTTGGTAACCTTGTTACATTCATTTATTATACATGTCTAAACCATTTATCTCTATATTCTTTGATTTTATCATTCAATGGATATATATTTAACTCTATTCTTTATCCGATCCATTCTTGTGCAGCCTTTTGTTCTATTTTGGATGATGTCATTAATATACAAATTGAAAAGAATAGGTGATAAACTACACCCTTGTTTTACACATCTATTTATTAAAATAGCTTCGGTCTTTGATATGCCTGTATTTAATATAATTTGAGATTTTATATGTAAACTTTTTATCATATGAATGAATTTTGCGGGATAGTCATGTATTTCTATAATTTTCCATAACTTATCTCTATCAAAACGATTGAACGCCTTCTCAAACTCAATAAAAACAACATGCGTCTGTAGGTTATGTTTTCTTCTTTTTCAAATATTTGCTGTAATATAATAAATTATCTGCTGTTGAACGTCCCGTTCTAAAGCCACTTTGTGTTCCTTCTATTATTGCTTCTGCTATTATATTAAGTGTTTTATTTATAACCCTTGCATAGATTTTATACATTGAATTAAGTGCTAATTCCTCTATAATTTTCATATTCTCTTCTATCTCCCTTGTTAAACAACGATTTGACTTCAGCTATATTCCAACTTTCTGCTATTCTATAGTTTCTTCAACATTCGTTAAATTAATGTAATATTATCAATGGAAAAATGTTCCACCATATTTTTAATGCTCCATATTTATCTGATCAGGACCAGCTGCTTTTCTATTTTTGGTTTATTTTAAGGATTCTTGAAACTCATAAAATGTAATCATATCAGTTTGAATTTCTCCTATTTCATTACCTGAATATAATTCTTGCTTTTCTTAATTTTCTTCTTCTTTTTCTTATTTACACCACAAATTTTTATAGTGCTCTATCCATCTTACTTTATTAATAACATATATTTTTACAGTATCCGTTTCTGATTTATTTAAACGTTTTATAACTTTCTACGCAACATTTTGTCTGCCATGAATATCGTTTTCTATTTCACTTATAAAATTATCCCAAGAATATTGATGAACTGTTCTAATAATTTATGATATATTCCTTTTTTCTACATATTGTTGTCTACATTCTTCTGTTTTTTGTTGAAGCCACTGTTTATATGTATTTTGTTTTTACTTTACTGCTATTTGTTTTTCATCATTCTTAATTCTTACTCATTTTCTGCTTCAATTTTTTCATTTTTCCCCTAAAACCTGGGCTGCTTTTTCAATACAACTTTTAATCTTATTCCATTCTTCATCTAATATATCTCCAGTTGGTGTGTGTGTATGAGGTACTGTTGTAGTCTGTGTTGATATAATTTTCTTGTAGTTTCTTCCTGCAAAAGGTATACTTTGTATCCTTCTTCATTTATTGATTTATTCCTGATTTTACTTTGTTTTCCCATCTTGACCATAATTTAAATTTACCCATAACCAAAAACGGATCTGGATCAATATCGCAGCCTCTATATACCTGTACATCTTGGAGTTGTTGTCTTAATTTATCATTAATTAGAATATAGTCTATATTTGTTCTGAGTCCTCCTGCGCCCCATGTGTATTTATTTATATCTTGTTCTTTTTTAAATGCGTTAGTAATTTCAAGGTGGTAATTGCTTGCAAATTGTCTCTAAGTTTTCTTCAATTATTTGGTATTTTTCTAAATATTTATGATCTTCGTTACCTATGGTTTTTCTCTTTTTTTGAAGGCAGTAGCTGATACTTACTTACTTATTTACTTACTCACTGGCACTATCGAACCCGTATGTTCATGGCCGCGCGGACCTAAGCTCTCCATACATCCCTATCCTGAGCTAATGTTTTCCAATCATTCCCTGTATAATCTACTTCCCTCAAATCATAGTTAATGTTATTCTCCCACCTCATTCTTGGTCTACCAACTGGGCGTTTTCCTTCTGGCTTTCCTACAAAAAAGCTTCCATGCAAGTCTTTCATTCCCCATATGTGCAACATGTCCTGCCCCCCGCAGTCTACGAGACTTAACTGTTCTTATTATATCTGGCTTCTTATAAAGACCATGTAGTTCATTGTTAAGTAGTCTTCTCCATTCACCTGTTTGTTTATCTCTCTTTTTTCAAAAATTGTCCTAAGTACTTTATTCTCAAATACTTGTAATCTACTTTCCTCCCTTAAAGTAAGAGTCCATGTTTCGCATCCATATAATATAACAGGTAGAATAATAATCATCATCATCACTCCAGGGATTAGGCAATTGCCCGTTCCGACTTCATAATGCATCAACCCAACGTCTTCTAGGTCTTCCAACATCACGTCTTCCTCTTGCAAACAATGGATATCTCTCCTTACTCATTCCATCCATATGATCAATCCATTTCTGTCTGTAATTCGTGGCCTTATCCAATAAAGGCTGTACTTTCAATTCTTCTCTTATATCCTCATTTCTTATTCTATCAAGTCTTGTACATCCTTTAACTTGTCTTAGGAACCTCATATCCGCCGTCTGTATTCTATCCTTCTGTTTTTTCAGTGGAACCCAAGTTTCACATCCATACAATATTGTGGGAACCGCCATAACATTATACATTTTCATCTTGGTTTTAGAATAATAGTTTTATATATTTTCAGTTTAACGTTTTTTTGAAACGAGTTGGGACATCAAGAGTCTCTGCAATGCATAATAGCACGCATTTCCAGAATTGAGCCTATGTTTAATTTCTTTGTGCATCTCATTCCTATTTGTGATTATTGTTCCTAGGTATTTGAATTCAGCCACTTCCTCAAAATTTCCCTCATTTGTCATTAGGTGTCCATTTCCATTATATAATGTATGTCTATGTGTGGCCATATATTTAGTTTTATTGATATTTACTTCCAGTCAGTAGTCTGATACTAGGTTAACGAATTCCATTCGTCACATATTGAATAAAGCAATTGCTATGTTCTTTATTATTATTATTATTATTATTATTATTATTATTATTTATTATTATTATTATTAATTTTTGTGATTTAGGAGTGAGTAACCAGTGTGATGACACTTATTCATGGGAAATCACCGTCACTTGTTTGGGTAAGGGCTGAAGAAAGCGGCGGGCGAGTCGGTAGTACATACAAGATGTACAGGAAAAAAAGATTGATCCGTCCATTCGCTTTTAGGAACCGGCATAACATACATCTATAAACGAAATACAGGTGAAATAATGAAGAAGCTCAAATCTAAATGAATTTGTCGAGAATTAAATTTTTAATTTAGAC
Organism: Diploptera punctata; assembly: GCA_030220185.1. Classification (NCBI taxonomy): domain Eukaryota; kingdom Metazoa; phylum Arthropoda; class Insecta; order Blattodea; family Blaberidae; genus Diploptera; species Diploptera punctata. Next base: position 1,492,743 of record JASPKZ010000813.1, on the reverse strand, counting down.
CTGGTAATCTGTGCCACAGTGTAATAGTTCTGGGTGTTTATGATAATACTGTAATAAACTTTCCGTCTCCGTGCTGTTATAGTCTGTTAAAAATGCCACGGACTTTTGGTTCGATTCTTGGCTATGCCATAAATATGTTTCATTAAGTAGAGTCTATAGGATCTGGAATTAAATCTATTCGACAAGCTATTTGGGTAGAAAAATGTTGTAAAAATGAAACTAACGTTAAGAGTTTGTGTTATTCCAATCAAGTGATTCCGTGAGGGGCCTATTGTCATCTGTAACTACTACTACTACTACTACTACTACTACTACTACTACTACTACTACTACTACTAATAATAATAATAATAATAATAATAATAATAATAATAATAATATAAGTTTTTATTTATATACAGAATTTTAATGTTTACACATCTTTCTGTGCCTAAAGTTTTATTTTTCTTCTCCACTCGTCTCTCTCCATCCAATCCATGTCCTCCAGTCCTCTTGCTCTCATTCCAGTTCTTACTTTCTGCATCCACGAGTTTCGAGGTCTTCCTCTCCTCCTTCTTCCAGGTGGACACCATTCCAATGTTTTCCTGGGTAATCGTTCTTCTTGCATTCGTCGGACGTGCCCATACAAATTTAATTGATTGTACCGTATATAATCTACTATTGAATAACCAATATTCATTTTTTTCTCATATGACAGTATTTCGTATTTTGTATGATTTTGAACATCTTGCTGCTCTCCTCAGGAAATCCATTTCCATCGACATAAATTTTTGTTTTAAGTTTTTGTTGAATTTCCAAACTTCAGCTCCATATGTGGCAGTACTTCTCACTATTGAATTATATATTTGTAACTTATTTTCCTGATTATATGTCTATTCCGTAAGACTCCATTCATCATTGCTGTTATTGCTCTACCTTTATTTATTTTGTTCTTAATATAACTTTCTTGTTTATCCTCTTTATATAATTTTACTCCCAGATACTCAAATTCTTCACATCCTCTAATATCCCCTTTTCATCTTCTAATATCAAATCTTCGGTTTCGGCTCCACATCCCATATAAAATATTTTTTATAAATTTATCTTCAAATCCAAGTTATCGTATTCGTCCAATAATTTTCTGAACATAAACTCCATGTCTTCATAATAATAATAATAATAATAATAATAATAATAATAATAATAATAATAATAATAATAATAATAATAATAATAATAATAATAATAATAATAACAATAATAATAATAATAATAAAGCTTTATTTTAGCTGGCAGACTTAAGGCCATAAGGCCTTCACTTCCACTCAACCAGCGAATAGAAAAATTATACAAAATATACATAATTACGCCTATTACAATTTTAAGATAGAGTATTATTAAAATATAAATTTAAACAAAAGACAATGGTGATGTGATCTAATACTAGCTAATACTTAGAAAAACATAGAATATAATAAAATAAAAATAATATAAAATAAAGTAAAGTAACTAAAGCTTCCAAGATGATTATTTACCAAAATGATGAAAACAGTTGTTATGCAGTTAATATTTTCATTGTGTTGAATTTGGATTTAAATAACTATAGCGATTGACAGTCCCTGACATGACTGGGAAGTGAGTTCCATGTTCTATTAGTTATTCAAAATATCTCTGCATGCGGAAGAATTACGAAGCTCTGTTTGTTACTACATGTGACGTCACATAAGGCGGTGTATACTGTCAGCGTCCCACGTCCCATTCCACTCTGCACTCATAGATAGCAGTGTCACGTGTTCTATTCCTGCATAAACACGACTGCAGTGCCCTCCGTCAACAACTGCGCTTACTCCTTAAACGGGTAATAGTCATAGATATTGTGTAAGATTCAGAGTATAGACATGTCCTGCGCTGTGGTATCAAAAGTAAAGAAGAGTCTTGTGATATTGTTCCTAAGTTGTGATGAGCCGATAAATTTTGAAAACGTGTTGATAAATAACTTGGTAAATTTGTGTGCAGAATTTGAAATACTACAGTAAGTCTTGTACCTGTCGTGCTATTCATTTAAGTTATTTACACGAATTTATAATCGACTGTGTAAATATCGGCTGTGGTGGTACAGTAAGTATTTTCTTAGTCGCGAATTCAAACCCGACCGGGGTCGTTGTATTTTTGGGGTGGGAAAAGTTCTCCGGGAGGGACTTCAAGCCGTGGACCTCAAGTTTGAAGGCTTTTAGGCTCGTAAAATAACTTGAAGTGTGAATAAAAAGACCTCTGAGCAAAATTTAACCGAGCTTCATCTAACCGCTTAATATCTCAGTTTCCTACTAGACGTCGCCTTGAGCGCTGTACTAAACACATGTCCGTCGTTACATCTGTAGGGAAAACCCGTAACTAAATGTGTCTGGTTAAGGAACTTCCCAATAGGATGCACTCATGCCCCGCAGTTTTACTAACGAGGATCAATCAATGTAAATATAATGGTTAAATGTAGGTAGGACCTGCTATTTGTTATGTATTACAAACATTAGGCCGGTTCATCTATTTAATTTATCTTAAATTCTCAGATCAAGTGTATATATATATATATTCTTTTTTTTGACATTTGGCAATGAAGGCATATGACATGAAAAGAAAAATAAAGACTTGAGTCGGGATTTAAACCCGAGTTTCTAAACTCTGTACGTATAGTGCTCAAACCATCTGAGCTACTTAGGAATCCCAACACAAACATTTATTTTTCTTATATATGTATTATTCTCAATTTATAAAATAAAATAAGTTAAAATATACCTTCTTAGGTAAGATCCGTCGTCCTCAACTTATAAAATATGTATTCTTTATGCCTGTAGGCCTTTCAGAACATCCGTTCCATCTTCAGCAGGTCCTTCTTCGCTACAATATCTAGTATGATGGTTGATGCTGCTGGTCCTAATGTGGTGTTGTCGTGACCTGCTGAAGATGGAACGGATGTTCTGAAAGGCCTACAGGCATAAAGAACACATATTTTATAAGTTGAGGACGACGGATCTTACCTAAGAAGGTATATTTTAATTTATTTTATTTTATGACTCTCCACCTCAACGGTTTTAACAATGAATTTTATTAGTATTGATTCTCAATTTACATAATATGTTCACCATTAATAACAAATCTAGTCACCCATACCAACAAAAAATCAGTATATTTAACAGCTTAATCAACAGAAAATTTCCTCTAGCAAAATAAATTATGACAAAGATTTGTAATATAAGTTAGTCCTATTAAAAACATGGCAAAACGTAACGGTTTGAATAAACAAATCATAGATAAACTTGTAAGAAAACAAAAAAGAAAAAAGACATAAATAATATAACTAAACTTGAAAGAGAATCCATTAACAATAAAACATGGATAACATTAACATACACAGGCAATTAAACCACAAAATTGGCTTCAACTTGAAAAAAAAATAAACAAAAACATAAACATAGCTTGTAAAACCGATAACAAATAAAACAACATAATATATAATGGCATAGAAGAGCATAACAAATGCAATAATAAGAGAGTTTATAAATTGACAAAAAAATATTGCAGTAAGTTTTATATTGGCAAGATAAATAGAAACTTCAACGTAAGATACAAGGAATACCTCAGAGAATTTATGTACGCGGGTGGAAAGTCAAGCTATGCAAAACATATAATTAACGCTGGTCACACAATGGATACAATAGAACACACTGTATATATAGTTGACAGACAAAGACTTCCAGCTAAAATTAATCTACTAGAAGATCTTGAGATCATGAAATAAATCAACAACATCTGCTACTAAATGAGAACACACCCCAAACGTACAATCCACTATACGAGATAGTTATGAATCAGTCTGTTGCTACTGGCGATGCATCAAGACCATCAATGTCTACAGCGTTTTAAGTGCAACAACTAGTAGCGCATACTCATCCTGCTGATTATGGAGGTTAACATCAAAAGACCTCCAATTAATACTATTTTAAATGCATTTTTTTCAACAAAGTTGAGGACGACGGCACTTGTCAACAGGTACATTTTAATTTTTAATTTTTATCTTATGACTTATTCATATCAACGGAATTTGATATGAATTTTTTTAGTAGGCCTATTGATTTCTTAGGTTGGGGCACCTGGAAGGCGGAAGAAACATTTAACCCTTAAATTGGCAAAACAAATTTCTTCCGTTAGAATTTGAATGTGGCGGACCGCAAGGAAAACGGAATCTTGTATAACTGTTATTATTGGGTATATTGTAAAATTAGACACACATTTAAGTGGTTTATTTTTGTTCGTTTTCTTCTGATTTATTTAAAATATGAAATCATTTAAACTAACTGATGTATCTAAAAGGATACATTACGAATTTAAGGGTTAAGTAAGTGGCAAAACATTATTTCGCCAACTTAGGGATTGAGAACGCAACTCGCAGGTAATTGCTGTCATGGTATTAAATGAAGACTATGGTATGCAGGAATGTATTAGGCCGGTGCCTCATTTTAACGTCCATTACGTGTAATGTGCGGAGCCACCTGCTGGGTCGGTCTGGTTAATTTGCTCGCTTTGAGATTCACCGCCATGTTTGCTCACAACAAGTAGTATCAGGTTTCAACCCGACGTATTGCGGATCGCATCCCGCTCCTGCTATAATTATTAGCCATATCCAGTTTCAAAACGCATTATCAATTCAAATTCCCGGGAGTGATTATCCAGAACAAACGCACCTCCGACTATTATTATAAATGCGTTTCCGGAACCTTTAACCTCTTTCATCCAACTACAGCCAAAAACCTTTATTCTTTTCCTCTCCCTTCCTTACATTCATATCAATTTCTTTTCATAACAGTTCTGTAAGTTTGCGGCATTTACATGAGATGTTGTCCAATTTAAGTAACTATTAAATTATGAAATCAATTAAACAACTTACAGAATTATTTGAAAAACTCAGATAGATTAGGACCTTCTTCTTCTTCTTAATCCTTCCAAGTATTAGACCAAGGCCTGTTACAATACTCTAGAATATTTTCGCTCCAGCGTTTCATAGGACGGCCCAGTGATCTTTGTCCTCTTCGTATATAATTATAAACAGCTTTGGGGATCCGATTTGAGCTCATTCTTTCAAGATGGTGTTTCCAATTTAGTTGGTACTGTTTAATATATTCCAAAATTGGCGTAGTCTTCAATTCTTTTAAGATATCGGTGTTCCTTTTCCGATCCCATCTGGTGTAACCCGCTGTTCTGCGCATGAATCTCATTTCACAAGCCGTTATTCTGCTTTCATGTTGCTTTTTAGTGTCCATGCTTCACTACCATAGGTCAACACTGGTCTAGCCAAAGTGTTATATAAACGTAATCTGGTGTTTTTTTTTTTTGTACAAGGGATGGTTTCATAACCTGATTAATAATTCCCAAACTTTTATTATAACTAGTAATTGTTTCAGGGATATCCTTTTCATCCCAGATAGAGAGATACTATCCAAGATATTTAATTTGATTAGATCTCTCTAAAATTTTATTCTGGAGACAGATTTTACTTTGTATGGGGTCCTTCCCATGAAATGCCATAATTTTAGTTTTGTTAATTGATATTTCCATATTAAATTTGGCACCTATTTTTTGTAAATTATAAATTGATCGTTGCAAATAATTTTCGAAAAGTGCCAGAAGAGCTATTTCTTGAAACTAACTAACTCACTAGCTGTATCGAACCTATAGGTTCATGGCCGTGTGGACATAAGCTATCCTGAGCTAATGCATTCCAATCATCTCCTATATAATCTACTTCCTCAAATCATGGTTAATATTATTCTCTCACATCATTCCTACAAGAAACTCCCATGCACCTCTTTGATTCCCCATTCGTGCCATATGTCCTGCCAACGCAATCTACGAGACTTAACTGTTCTTATATCTGGCTTCCTATAAATACCATGTAGCTCACTGTTAGGTAGTTTTCTCCATTCACCTGTCTGTTCGTCTCTCTTTTATCTAAAAAAATTCCTAAGAACTTTATTCTCAAATCTTACTTCCTCCCTTAAAGTAAGAGTCCATGTTTCGCATCCATATAATATAACTGGAGAAGAAATTATTTCTTGTAGCTTAACATTTCTTCAATGTTATTTTTTAAGCAAAATTTTATTTCGGATCTTTCTGGCATCAAGGGTTTTCAATATAGCCTATATATATACACACACATATATATATATAGATATATATATGTACATATATATATATATATATATACATATACATATACATACATACATACATACATATATTAAGTCCACCGCTGTCACGCAGCGGGCACGGGTTCAATTCCCGGTCGGGACAGGCTCCTGGATGAGGGTTTTTCGGGCTTTTCCTCCTGTAAGACAAATGTCAGAAAGCTTAGGGCCCAATGGTCCCCAAAATCATCCGGCGATCATCATCATCCTTATCATTATCATCATCCATCACCGGTGTGGAAAGCAATGGGAAGCTACCACACCTATAATTCCCTAGTAAACCTGCAAAGCATAGCATGAAAATGCTATGATTGCAGTGAAAAAACTGCCCTCGGGCAGAATTACTATGGATGGATGGATATATATTAATGACCTAGTACAAAGCTGGAGAAAAAATGTTAAGAAAGGAATTATAATAAATAATATAACGAAGGCCCTGCCCTCGGGCAGCATTGCTATAGATAGATAACCTTCTTCTTCTTATTTATTTCCAAAATCACTTCTCGGAGGAAGATATATTGGATGTGCATCCACTGTCTATCCATCTCTTGGCTGGTCTTCCTCTTGTTCTTTTCTCGTCCATTGGTCTATCTCCTTTAGCTCTTTTTGCTAGTCGGTTGTTTTCCCCATCGATTATCGCCTTTCGTAGCGGAGGGACCCAATGATCCAGACGATGGAGTCAGGAAGCATAAGCTGCTGGCCTATAAGAGGAGTGGGGAAGTGAAGAATAATCCATAACGGGCGGATGGAGTTCGTTAGTCCTGCAAGACAACCCATCTAGGAGAAACAACTCCGAAATAAAACGGGGCAGGCTGAGCTCTGGAGCTGCGTGAAGGCAATCGGCCTAGGGAGGAAACCCCGCCATGAAAACGGGCTAGCAACCCAAGGTGTATCTTATACATTGTTCGCAGTCCCAAGGATGAAGCCTCGGATCAACGGGCTAGCAACCCACTTCAACGTGTATCCTATACATTGCTCGCAGTCCCAAGGATGAAGCCTCGGATCAACGGGCTAGCAACCCACTTCAACGTGTATCTTATACATTGCTCGCAGTCCCAAGGATGAAGCCTTGGATCAACGGGCTAGCAACCCACTTCAAGATGTATCTTATACATTGCTCGCAGTCCAAGGATGAAGCCTCGGATCAACGGGCTAGCAACCCACTTCAACGTGTATCTTATACATTGCTCGCAGTCCCAAGGATGAAGCCTTGGATCAACGGGCTAGCAACCCACTTCAAGATGTATCTTATACATTGCTCGCAGTCCCAAGGATGAAGCCTCGGATCAACGGGCTAGCAACCCACTTCAACGTGTATCTTATACATTGCTCGCAGTCCCAAGGATGAAGCCTTGGATCAACGGGCTAGCAACCCACTTCAAGATGTATCTTATACATTGCTCGCAGTCCCAAGGATGAAGCCTTGGATCAAAGGGCTAGCAACCCACTTCAAGATATATCTTATACATTGCTCACAGTCCCAAGGATGAAGCCTTGGATCAACGGGCTAGCAACCCACTTCAACGTGTATCTTATACATTGCTCGCAGTCCCAAGGATGAAGCCTCGGATCAACGGGCTAGCAACCCACTTCAACGTGTATCTTATACATTGCTCGCAGTCCCAAGGATGAAGCCTTGGATCAACGGGCTAGCAACTCACTTCAAGATGTATCTTATACATTGCTCGCAGTCCCAAGGATGAAGCCTCGGATCAACGGGCTAGCAACCCACTTCAACGTGTATCTTATACATTGCTCGCAGTCCCAAGGATGAAGCCTTGGATCAACGGGCTAGCAACCCACTTCAAGATGTATCTTATACATTGCTCGCAGTCCCAAGGATGAAGCCTTGGATCAACGGGCTAGCAACCCACTTCAAGATGTATCTTATACATTGCTCGCAGTCCCAAGGATGAAGCCTCGGATCAACGGGCTAGCAACCCACTTCAACGTGTATCTTATACATTGCTCGCAGTCCCAAGGATCAAGCCTCGGATCAACGAGCCAGCAATCCACTTCAAGGCGTATCTTATACATTGCTCGCAGTCCCAAGGATGAAGCCACGGATCAACGGGCTAGCAACCCACTTCAAAGTGTATCTTATACATTCCTCGCAGTCCCAAGGATGAAGCCTTGGATCAACGGGCTAGCAACCCACTTCAAGGTGTATCTTATACATTGCTCGCAATCCCAAGGATGAAGCCTCGGATCAACGGGCTAGCAACCCACTTCAAGATGTATCTTATATATTGGTCGCAGTCCCAAGGATCAAGCCTCGGATCAACGGGCTAGCAACCCACTTCAAGATGTATCTTATACATTGCTCGCAGTCCCAAGGATGATGCCTTGGATCAACGGGTTAGCAACCCACTTCAAGATGTATCTTATACATTGCTCGCAGTCCCAAGGATGAAGCCTTGGATCAACGGGCTAGCAACCCACTTCAAGATATATCTTATACATTGCTCACAGTCCCAAGGATGAAGCCTTGGATCAACGGGCTAGCAACCCACTTCAACGTGTATCTTATACATTGCTCGCAGTCCCAAGGATGAAGCCTCGGATCAACGGGCTAGCAACCCACTTCAAGATGTATCTTATACATTGCTCGCAGTCCCAAGGATGAAGCCTTGGATCAACGGGCTAGCAACCCACTTCAAGATGTATCTTATACATTGCTCGCAGTCCCAAGGATGAAGCCTTGGATCAACGGGCTAGCAACCCACTTCAAGGTGTATCTTATACATTGCTCGCAATCCCAAGGATGAAGCCTCGGATCAACGGGCTAGCAACCCACTTCAAGATGTATCTTATATATTGCTCGCAGTCCCAAGGATGAAGCCTTGGATCAACGGGCTAGCAACCCACTTCAAGGTGTATCTTATACATTGCTCGCAATCCCAAGGATGAAGCCTCGGATCAACGGGCTAGCAATCCACTTCAAGATGTATCTTATATATTGCTCGCAGTCCCAAGGATGAAGCCTTGGATCAACGGGCTAGCAACCCACTTCAAGGTGTATCTTATACATTGCTCGCAATCCCAAGGATGAAGCCTCGGATCAACGGGCTAGCAACCCACTTCAACGTGTATCTTATACATTGCTCGCAGTCCCAAGGATGAAGCCTTGGATCAACGGGCTGGCAACCCACTTCAAGATGTATCTTATACATTGCTCGCAGTCCCAAGGATGAAGCCTTGGATCAACGGGCTAGCAACCCACTTCAAGGTGTATCTTATACATTGCTCGCAATCCCAAGGATGAAGCCTCGGATCAACGGGCTAGCAACCCACTTCAAGATGTATCTTATATATTGCTCGCAGTCCCAAGGATGAAGCCTTGGATCAACGGGCTAGCAACCCACTTCAAGGTGTATCTTATACATTGCTCGCAATCCCAAGGATGAAGCCTCGGATCAACGGGCTAGCAACCCACTTCAAGATGTATCTTATATATTGCTCGCAGTCCCAAGGATGAAGCCTTGGATCAACGGGCTAGCAACCCACTTCAAGGTGTATCTTATACATTGCTCGCAATCCCAAGGATGAAGCCTCGGATCAACGGGCTAGCAACCCACTTCAACGTGTATCTTATACATTGCTCGCAGTCCCAAGGATGAAGCCTTGGATCAACGGGCTAGCAACCCACTTCAAGATGTATCTTATATATTGCTCGCTGTCCCAAGGATGAAGCCTCGGATCAACGGGCTAGCAACCCACTTCAAGATGTATCTTATACATTGCTCACAGTCCCAAGGATGATGCCTTGGATCAACGGGCTAGCAACCCACTTCAAGGTGTATCTTATACATTGCTCGCAGTCCCAAGGATCAAGCCTCGGATCAACGGGCTAGTAACACACTTCAAGGTGTATCTTATACATTGCTCGCAGTCCCAAGGATGAAGCCTCGGATCAACGGGCTAGCAACCCACTTCAAGGTGTATCTTATACATTGCTCGCAGTCCCAAGGAACAAGTCTCGGATCAACGGGCTAGCAACCCACTTCAAAGCGTATCTTATACATTGCTCGCAGTCCCAAGGATCAAGCCTCGGATCAACGAGCTAGCAATCCACTTCAAGATGTATCTTATACATTGCTCGCAGTCCCAAGGATCAAGCCTCGGGTCAACGGGCTAGCAACCCACTTCAAAGCGTATCTTATACATTGCTCGCAGTCCCACCATCAAGCCTCGGATCAACGGGCTAGCAACCCACTTCAAGATGTATCTTATACATTGCTCGCAGTCCCAAGGATCAAGCCTCGGATCAACGAGCTAGCAATCCACTTCAAGGCGTATCTTATACATTGCTCGCAGTCCCAAGGATCAAGTCTTGGATCAACGGGCTAGCAACCCACTTCAAGATGTATCTTATACATTGCTCGCAGTCCCAAGGAACAAGTCTCGGATCAACGGGCTAGCAACCCACTTCAAGGCGTATCTTATACATTGCTCGCAGTCCCAAGGATCAAGCCTCGGATCCCTATAGTAATATAACTTATTGTGCATTACACAGTGACCATGTTAAACCTGTTAGATAGAGAAAGCAATTGTAAACTTTCATAAAATAACTCGTGCCCGGAAATACTTCATAATGGTATCATCCCATAGCTTTAAATATTTAATATAGTTTTTATTGAATGCGCTTAAAAGTCATAGTGCTAACAATATATATCATTAAAATGCCAATACACGTTACAAAAACTGTTCAAAATGTCATCCATAAGGCTAGCAATCCAAATATTTCTGATACGTTTCTGACTGTTACAGGAAATTATTAGCCTTGGTATTAAATGTTCTTGTGATTCGATGGATGTGTCATAAACCAGGGCCGCCATGTTTGCTTTTCCATAAATTAAATACATTTCAGTAAATTCTCATAATATGAACCCATGAACGATTACAACAAAGGAAACACACAGAACAGCTCAACTCGTTTCCGGCACAGTGTCGGGTCGAGGGATGTTATCCGATGAAGCCCCTTACATTGAAGGTCTGTGAATTACTAATATTCCGTGCGACCACCATCACACGGGGAGATGAAAAAGAAATGAAACGGAATTAACGAGATGAGTGTGGAATAATGGTGAATTAAATTTGTGACAGGGGAAAAGGGAAGAAGCCCCGAGAAAACCTGTCAAAATTCCGTCTGGTCCACAAAATCCACATGGAGTGCCAGAGACTGTATCTCTGGATCCCTGCAGTTAGAGGCGATCATCTAACCGCTTGCTTCACGGTTCCGCTAATGTAGGACTGTTAATAAGTGCTCGCTAGGTGTTAAATGCATTGCCCATCGCAGTCTACGAGACTTAACTATTTTTATTATATCTGGCTTCCTATAAAGATCATGTAGTTCACTGTTTTCGGATTTCTCCATTCGCCTGTCTATTCATCTGTCTTTGGTCAAAATAGTTTCCTAAGAATGCAGGCTTTCACGCCGGTAATCATAATATAAAAAGATTCCAGGCTATGTGGCCGTGGTCTATAACTGGTATTTCTTTCAGACGTTTCTCCGTGAATATATCTTATACGCTATATGATCTTATATATTAAGGCGTCTATAAATAACTTAAATTTGAATAAAACTATTTTGATTAAATATCAACAAGAATGTGGGCTAATTTCTTATAAGATTATTGTTTTAGAGTAAGTGATAGACCACTCTTGCTCCAGTGAAACTGTCAATTCTAAGGGATGTTTCATGAACAAGGGCAGATTTAACCGGATCAGGGTTCATTACCAACTCCCTCGCAACCCCGCAAACATGGGGATGAAAAAAGAAGAAAATCACCACAAGGAGCTAAATAGCAAACAAATCCTCTATTTGGGGGTTTAATGCAGAAAAACAGAGAGAGGTAGAAAAGTAGAAAAGAGGGGGTGAGATTACTCTGAGGTTGGACGGTATAAGCTCAGGTGTATTTTGAGGGTTGTAACCTGCCTCATTAGTCGCTCGCAAGACGAGGTTGCGGTGGCGGTTCCACTAATGCCAACAATAGCATAACAAAAAACAGAAACAATGCACTGGTCACGTGGTGAACCACCAAGAGGATTGCATTGTTTTGCATTAAAACATTGGCTAGGTTTAAACCCTTTAAATATACTTCCATATGCCATCATTCTGACTAAATAGCACAGTTTTAAGCCCTTTTCTAAAGCAGACTTAACCCAAATAAAAATCAGTGGCGTACAGAATTTCTTTCCATGTAACAAACTGAAATCAGGTGCAGAAATAAATTAAATATAAGCTCAACCCTATGCTATTATGCATTACAGGGACTCTTATCTTCCAAAATTCTCTAGATATATTAACAGGAAAATATATAAAGCGGCGATTTCTCCAGTTATATGGATGTAAAAAGTTCCATCTTATTATTATGAATATTTATTTATTTATGATGATCTTGATGAAGATTTTCGGGCTGTGGTCGTGAGGCTTGTAGTTCCCCGACGTTTTGCCAGAGACTGCGTCTGGCATCCTCAAGGGTTGTCTTGAGACTTGATGCCAGACGCAGTCTCTGGCGAAACGTCGGGGAACTACAAGCCTCACGACCACGGCCTTACAGCCCGAAAATCTTCATCAAGATCATCATAGCAACTCCGGCCGTGAAAGTCTACGTGAATACATTTATTTATTTATTATCAGAAATTTACAAACCCTATTTCACCAAAGGTATATTACTGTCAAAATTGTGATTCATTTTTACTTTAAGAGGGAAGAAAAACTTGCATTGAGTATTTGAGAAAAAAATACTTGGAAAAATGTTGGACCAGAAAGAGAAAACAGGTGATTGGAGTGAACTTCATAATAGTGAGCTGCATGGTCTTTATGGGAAACCAGATAGAGGAAATACGGGTAATGTGGACCCCTACTTCGAATTTGTTCTTTTTCTTTTTTTAATTAAGGGAGTTGAATTCTGTTTAATTACAGTGATTATCATTAGTGTTATAACTATGAAACATAATTGTTATTTTATTCAAATATGGAAACATCTTCATAATTCATAAACTTTTTACATTTCAAGAAAGGTCCACTTTAACCTCCATATTCGGGTAAAGTGAACCCCAGAGTACATCTTAGCTTTTAGTCAAGTTTTAAGTTCATTTAGACCTACTCTATTAATTTATACAGACACAGATTAATCTGAAAATATTTATGGCTGAACATAATTATAAAGCGTTGATTTTTATCTAATATTCTGAAAATAATTTTGTTGATTATAACATTCACACGTCATTGAACTGCAGAAAGCAACGGTGTTTGGGTTTAGTGAAATTACGAGGATATTAAATTTATTAAGTACATGGTTTTACAGGTAGCGTCCTCATTTATAAAATATACGTATTCGTATTAAGTGGACCTAGGTCCACTTTAATCGCCTCGTGGGAGGTTCACATTAACCGAATTCCCTTGTTGTTTTTAATTATTTCATACAGCCGCCATGTCAAATAATATCAAACCAAACCCGTCACTATATTAAAACAACATCTACATAATGTAATGTATTTAGGAGTTTTTCCAACATTTATTATATTCAATAGCAGAAATTAAGAATTATTTCTTAGCTTGAAAAACTTTTATGCTGCTAATTTTCATAAATATCACAAAAAATCCGTCTTCGCACAAATAATAATATAAACTGGCCTTGAACACGTCAACGTTGATGAGGGGAAGAAGTTAAAATATTCTCTTTTAGAGGGCAGCACCGATTAAAGAATACATTAATGGGGTCCAATCACCGAATGGTCTACATTACTCGAACTTCCTCTATAATAAGCACATTTTATCTCATAAACTGCTATGTTCAGAATAAGTGGCAAGAATTGTCATAAGTAATGACAAAAGTGAATTTATCTAGAGAATTTGGAAATCAAGAGTGGCATTTGTTAGGACTATTTCACGAATAAAATTAAGCTGTTTACTCACAAATCATTATTTAAATATACTTATTTTAAAATATGTATCTATTTAATGTAAACGGAGATGTTTGAAAACAAATGAGAAACGATTGGTACGCTTCATTTGCTTTTTTTGTTCATCACTGCAACCAGATCATATTATTTATTGCCAAAGGAACGCAATATTGTAAGAATGCACTCTAGTGGAGAAAAAAATGAAAACACAACAAACTATATATTAATTCAATTCTGATGTCCTATGATGTAAATATGACAATTATATTTTTCTGGGAAAAAATACATTTAAGAAAGTGCAAACAGTGTTTTTTTTTTGTGGTATAATCAATTGCTACAAATGTTTTTATAATAACTCCCGCATGCGGTATGTGTTGACATTCATGCATTATATATACAATCTGGTAGCCATATTTCTTAGTGAGTCAGTCATTGCAAAATAATGCTAGGACCTATTCAGAATGTTAAAAAGGAGTTGCTTCCTTTATTATAATAAACTTTAGTTGGTAAATTCTAGGCGAAACACGACTGTAATTGGTTGTAAATAAAAAAATCATTGTAACGTGATTGCATAGACGGCCTTTGGTATTCTTCCATCCTGCATTCTTCTTACGTGTCCATACAGTTTTAGCCTTCTGTCTTCAATCTCATCCATTATATTTCTTTCTGCATTCATTCATTTTCTAATATCTGTATTTTTAATTTTTTGCAATCGAGATTATCTGGCATCTATTTTACAAAAATCCATTTCAACTGAAGTTTTTCTGTTGACATGTTGTTGTGTCATTGTCCAGACTTCCGATCCATATAACATTATACTTTCTAGGATGGATTTATAAATTAGTTGTTTTGTTCTGTTAATGATGTTTTTACTCCAAAGTATAGAGTTTGACATTCCTATGGTTTTTCTTCCATTACTAATCCTTTTTGCTATTTCTTTATTTGATGTTCCATCTTTCTCTATAATTGATCCCAAATAACAGAAACTAACGCTCTTCTTTATCTTTACCCTATCAATATAAGTTATAATTCACCTGCGTCATTTGTTAAATACTCTGTTTTGTTTTTGTTTATTTTCAAACCCCATTTCTGATATATTGTTGACAACTGATCACGCATATAATTTGCATCTTTTCCATCTTGGGTTTTAATTATTTGATCGTCGGTAAAAAGTAAGTAGTGTAGATATCATCTTTCTGTTAATTCTAGTCCCATTGTTGCACACTTACGTGACCATTCTACTAAACAAATGTCTATATAGGCCTATATTTTAAACATTATTGGTGACATCGGGCATCCTTGTAATAATCCTCTACTAGTTCAAAAAGGTTCTGATAACAGAGACCCCATTTGAAGAAGTAATTCTTTTCCCATGTTGTGGGGATGTTTTGAAGCAGCTAACTCTCTTCATGCCCGATGTTGTAGTAACATTTTGAAGGACTGGTGTCCCAAAAGAAAAAGAATTACTGGTTCAGGTTGGGTTTAATTTTCGGTAGAGCTGGATTCTGTTCTTAGGGTCGGAAGTTGGTACACAATCATAAAAAAATTGTTTCTTGTAGAAATAATTTCATATTTATTCACTTTGTAAGTTCCCAGCAGATAAAGTAAATGTGGGTGATATTATTCTTCACCATCAATTAAAATTAAATTATTTTCTTTTCTTGAATCAACTATTCTTCTTCTATTAAATATCACATTTTATCAGGAGAACTCTTATTGCTTCTATGTTTGTTGAAAGTTGTATGCAGAATGACTAGGTAATTCTTTTATAATTTTAAAGAACATTATTACATCACATGATGTTATATTTTAAATTCTATTCGTTAATAGCCCATTAAATGCCAGGTTTAAATATGATTTGTTAAATCAAAAAGTTAATTGTTTTAACATCCAATGAGAGTTTAGTTTACTTTCATTTAAAAATATGAAGTTAAGCAGGTGTTCTTACTACAGTTATAACAGAAAGCTTTATAATTCTGACAAAAATGGCTTAAAACAATTTTAAAAGCATTATTAAGAAAGACTTATGTACTACAATTTATTTAATTGTTACTGAGACATTTTTATTCAACAATGAACAACATTGAATTATTTAGACGTTTTTCTTTATTTAAGCTATATATAAATATTAAAAGAATTTTAAAATACAAAACTATTAACTTTAACTTTCATACTTATTATGATATTAAAATCCTGTTTTATATTTTAATTTGACATTTATTGTTCTTATATAATAATAATAATAATAATAAATAATAATAATAATAATAATAATAATAATAATAATAATGACGACAACAACACAGCTCTACAAAAAATACTATTTTGTTGTTGTCCTGGATATCTCAGAGAATTTCTATGTTTTCAAGTGCACAGTTTACGAATATATTCATGACTGTGCTCTAGTTTTATGATTTTTACGTATCTTATATTTTAAACATTAAACGGATTGTTACTAATAAAATTTGTTTCCAGTCAAGATTTAATTTCTGCGCATTTTTTTCGCGCATACAAACATCACGTGATCCCCACTCTCGCACCCCTCACTCCGCACATCCGTGATCGCAGTTATTTGACAGAATTAAAGTACCCACGTCGTGCATCTGGATATGATAAAGCAATTCGTCAAAGCGTTGGACAAGGAAGGAGAATGTTTCAAATACATTTGTAGAAAATTTCCTACGCTCAGTATGGAAAAATTAGATTAAATATTTGATGGTCCTCAAATTCGGCAATTGATGAAAGATGCAAATTTTATCAAAGTTATGACTTTTCCGGAAAGTGAAAGTGAAGCTTGGAAGGGTTTTGTTTTGGTAGTAGAAAATGTCCTAGGTAACTATAAAGCACCAAATTATAAAGAAATTGTGCAAAACATGTTGGCAAGCTTCAATATTCTAGGAGTAAATATAAGTATTAAGTTACACTTTCTCCACAGTTACCTGAATAGATTTCCGGACACTTTAGGAAATTATAGCGACGAACAGGGAGAGCGCTTTCGCCAGAATCTAAAAGTAATGGAGCAAAGGTATCAGGGTAGATGGGACCGTCACATGACGCTAGATTACTGCTGGTCTTTAAAAAGAGATTGTCCCCTAAAAAAATATAGAAGAAAATCTTATAAAAGGCGTTTCACTAAAGTTTAACATGGGTTTTCGACACTTTTCTTTCTATTTACGTCGGTGTATACAAATGTTTCAAAAAACAATTGGCATTATAAATATATCTGTTATTTCTTTTCATATTTTCCAATTTTTGTAGTATAAAATGAAAATAAAGATAAAAAACCAATGCAAATCTTTCAAAATCATTGATAGTTTCATGAATTGTGAGCATAAATATATCCGAAATTAATCTTATATCAAGGGCAAAATCACTGTTGACCAGTGTAATCTTCCTTTTCTGTTACACGTTCTTCACCAAATAGTCCCACAACTTAACTCTTAGCATGTCTTCCAGGCCTACCATTGAAAATGGGAATAAAGGTAGAAAAATATACTACTTATTCGTTGCCATTTGCTGACGTTAGAAGATGACGAAGATTTAGAGTACGTAAATGAAAAGAAAACTGAAGGAGGAATATGAAAAACGGGGATTAAATACAAATTTAGACAAAACGAAGTAGGCTATAACCTATGGTATTAGGAGATCAATCAAAATATCATATTTTAGAAGACGGGCATGGAAAAATAAAACCATGCAACGATTATGTATATTTGGAAAGAAATATTATGTAGTTTAGATGGAAGACATGATGCTGAAATTAATGAGAGAATAAATAAAGGCAAGTCTGCAATATAAAAATTAAATAGTATTTTATGGGATAAGTATATAAGTTCATCATCATCATCATAGTACATTCACGAATTTAGGCCATTTGTTGACCTGTTTCGGCCTCAAGAGAAACACCATCCAGAAGTCTTTTGAGTGGACGTCCTGTTCTTCTTCTTCCTGCAGGTTGATATCTTAACATTAGTTTGGGTATTCTGTGATCTTCCATTCGATGAACATGTTGTATCCATCTTGACTTATAATCAGAAATTTTGTTTTCTAAAGATTCCATGTGTAATTCTTCTAAGATGTCTTCATTTTTTTTGTGATCTAGTAGTGTGTATCCTGCAGTCCTCCGAAGATATCTCATTTCAGCAGATCTAAGTCTCTGTATATCCTTCTGTTTCAACGTCCATACTTCGCTACCATACAAAGAGTTGGAAGAGCCAGTGTTTTTATACACTTTCAGTCTTGAATGCTTTGGACTAACTGTGGCTTGAAGATAGAATTTATTAACCCTAAAATTCTTAAAAATTTAGATATTTTTGCATTTACATCCTTTTCTTCTTCATATGAGATATTGCATCCTAGATATGTAAAATTATTCACCTGCTCCAAAATTTTATTGTCCAGTACAATTTTACTTCTGACAGGATCTACACCTTGAAATGCCATAATTTTTGTTTTTTCTAAGTATATAAGTTATAAACCAAAAACAGTTTTAATACAATAATGAGGAGTAAAATGACATACGGTGCAGAAACATGGGAATTAAAATCTAGAACAACAAGTAAATTTAATTCTGCCGAAATGAATTTTTGGAGGCGTTCAGCTGGAATATCTAGAAGGGATAAAACAAGAAACAGCATAATTAAATAAAATATGAATGTTCAAAGCTCAGTTGTGGATTTAATAAAAAAACAATTAAAATAATATAGTCATGTAAAAGAAATGACAAAAGAACAGATTCCCAAGAAGAATGCTAGAATGGGTGCCACTTGGTAGAAGAAAAAGAGGATGGCCAAAAATAACGTGGATTGATGGTGTTGTGAGGGAAAAAGTTTGGACGATGGGGTTTTGATTCACAGAGTGATGTCGAGGAAAATGAGAGTAGATTAATTGGGCTCAGGGAGATGTGAAACCTACTAAATAAATAATTTTTCTTATTAGGAATTTCTCTACAATATGCTACAGTAGTTTTTCTACAACTAAATTTGTAAATTTTACTCCTCCATAAGTACCTATTTTCTGCACCATTCTCTGTTAATCATCTCGACACCATACATCTATGCTCTTATTTTGGTCTCCCCATTCTTCTGCTGCCCTCCACTTAAAAATGTAATATCAGCTTAGGTATCCTGTCATCTGACATCCTCTTTATGTGGCCAAACCATTTCAGTCTCCTTTTTTCAATAACTTGTAGAACATCCCTTATTTATCTGATTTTAGTAGGCTTGTTTCTAATTTTGTCTCTTCTTAAATTTATAGAAGCCCTCCTCCAAAAGTCCATCTCTGTCACGAATGGTATATGTGCTTGCTCTCTGCTTGATGTCTACGTTTCCGCACCGTACAATAGTATACTCTCCACCAGTGAACAAAAATAAGTTCTTTTTAGTTTTGTTCAGAATGCTTTTACTCCACAGCACCGAATTTAACATTCTGTTTTCCTTCTTTGGCTTACTCTTTTGTTTATCTCAGAATTGCTTGTTCATTCTCACTCAAATATTGATCCCAAATATTTGAATTTATTAACTGTCTTAATTTTCTTATTTTCAATTTCAGAAAAAAACAATAGTAGTAGTAATGATAATAATACTAATAATAATAATAATAATAATAATAATAATAATAATATGATTAATAGTTACGTGATAATGATAATATAATAACGATAGCCTAATAGGGCCTAAAATAATAATAATAATAATAATAATAAGAAGAAGAATAGTTTTGTGACACGACACATTCTTGATCCATTGCTCAAATGACAGTCTTTTTAATTCCCCAGGCAGTGGAAAGACTCAAATCTCGCCTTTATAAGGGCATCAAAGGGTTTAATTTAAAATTCAGGCAGTTGGTGAACAATACATTAATTAGAAATTGTACACCACCACTCCCCTTAAATTCGAGATTGAAAATTTAAAAAAAAATTATAATCCCGCCGGGTATCGAACACGATTCCGCCAGTCAGGAATCAGACATGCGACCACTGTTTCTTTCGATATTCAATATACGTTGTTAAACATTACAACGAACCCTAATAATAGATGTCCCATACTATTCAACGTTTGAATCCGATAAATGTAAGAGAGAGAGAAAATAATGAATTAATAACCCAATCACAAATTGATTTTCATTATAAACGGCAATTCGCAGGATCCATTGTACAATACTCGTACTATTAATTTACCTTGAAAAAAGGTTAGAACCTATTTAGACATGTTGATGAAATTTAGACATGTTGAAATGCATTTCTATACTTCGTTCAGTCCTCCTATTCTTTAGTAGGCGTTTTGGTCTTACAGAAAGGATTCTGTTCTTTTTATTTGAGGACATTTTATTGGCCTTTTCCCATTTAATTGTTCGGTTCTTTAAAAGTTTCTGTATACTATAATCCAATATTTTTTACATGGTCTTCCTCTGGGCTTCCCTTGAACAATTACAGTTGCCTCCGGAGATATTTCTCGGTTCGTGGGAGAGTGGCATATTGGGATCGTTTAGGACGGATTGAGAGTGGAATGAAAATATGCAAATTGTTGGGCACAGTAAAGAAATTGAGGGATAGCAAAATTGGAGATAAATGAAGGATCATTAATAATAAGAAGTTCAATACGGTATTTGTTTCCAATCTTCAATTGTATTATTTAATTAGTAGTCAAGTTGAATAGCCTTCTAGTGTATTTGCTGTCTAAGGGGGTCGGGGTGAAATGCTCGCGCGGGCGCGTACATTTGTATGTATGTGTGTGTTATGCTCGCGCGGGCGCGTACATTTGTATGTATGTGTGTGTTATGCTCGCGCGGGCGCGTACATTTGTATGTATGTGTGTGTTATGCTCGCGCGGGCGCGTACATTTGTATGTATGTGTGTGTTATGCTCGCGCGGGCGCGTACATTTGTATGTATGTGTGTGTTATGCTCGCGCGGGCGCGTACATTTGTATGTATGTGTGTGTTATGCTCGCGCGGGCGCGTACATTTGTATGTATGTGTGTGTTATGCTCGCGCGGGCGCGTACATTTGTATGTATGTGTGTGTTATGCTCGCGCGGGCGCGTACATTTGTATGTATGTGTGTGTTATGCTCGCGCGGGCGCGTACATTTGTATGTATGTGTGTGTTATGCTCGCGCGGGCGCGTACATTTGTATGTATGTGTGTGTTATGCTCGCGCGGGCGCGTACATTTGTATGTATGTGTGTGTTATGCTCGCGCGGGCGCGTACATTTGTATGTATGTGTGTGTTATGCTCGCGCGGGCGCGTACATTTGTATGTATGTGTGTGTTATGCTCGCGCGGGCGCGTACATTTGTATGTATGTGTGTGTTATGCTCGCGCGGGCGCGTACATTTGTATGTATGTGTGTGTTATGCTCGCGCGGGCGCGTACATTTGTATGTATGTGTGTGTTATGCTCGCGCGGGCGCGTACATTTGTATGTATGTGTGTGTTATGCTCGCGCGGGCGCGTACATTTGTATGTATGTGTGTTGTTATGCTCGCGCGGGCGCGTACATTTGTATGTATGTGTGTGTTATGCTCGCGCGGGCGCGTACATTTGTATGTATGTGTGTGTTATGCTCGCGCGGGCGCGTACATTTGTATGTATGTGTGTGTTATGCTCGCGCGGGCGCGTACATTTGTATGTATGTGTGTGTTATGCTCGCGCGGGCGCGTACATTTGTATGTATGTGTGTGTTATGCTCGCGCGGGCGCGTACATTTGTATGTATGTGTGTGTTATGCTCGCGCGGGCGCGTACATTTGTATGTATGTGTGTGTTATGCTCGCGCGGGCGCGTACATTTGTATGTATGTGTGTGTTATGCTCGCGCGGGCGCGTACATTTGTATGTATGTGTGTGTTTTAAATATGTTCTGTAGCTAGTTTTTTTATTATTGTACAAAATGAGTTTTTAAAAAAATCGTATGCCTACACACGAGGTGTTTTTATGTACGGGAGTAGGTGTGTATTTTTGTGTATATACCGTAGATGCAGACTTGTCACTGTTTTTATGCCTTTATTATGTATGAGTAAAGCTTTGTAGTCATGTAGGCCGATGCATTTGTATACATATTCGTACTTTTTATTTATGGAACAGAATATGCACGTACGGCCAAATAGGCCCATTCGCAATGTAGGCCTGTATGAAAATATATTTCCTATCTTTCGAAAAAAGTCAATAACTTCCTTTACTTTACTATAGGCCTAATTTACTTTTACCTTGTCCTCCTATTCGTACTTGCCATACTTGTTCCGTTTTTTCTATTATAATTCTCTATCTACGGGTTTTTACAGCTGCTGCCGTCTTCCCGTGCCAAACCTCCAAAGCCTACGGTCTTGGGCATCTTCGATGCTTAGCCCTCTAGCTTGCATTACTGTATTCATATTTTCCTTCCATGTTAACCTTGGTCTCCCTCTTTTCTTCTTTCTGTTCGGATGCCATTCATATAGTTGCTTCGACCATCGCTCAACTTCGATTCTCAAGACATGTCCTAACCACTTTAATTCCTTCTCCTCAATTCTTTCAATTATGCTTTCTTCTGCTTCCATTATGTTTCTAATTTCCTTATTTGTGACATGTTCTAATCTAGACTTTCTGGCACTTCTGCGTAAATAATCCATTTCTAGAGCTATTAGTCTATTCTTGTAGTACTTATTGATTGTCCATACCTCACTTCCATACATTGCAACAGATTCCACCAATGTTTTGCCGATATATTTTTTGTGTCTTTCCAAATATGCTTATCCCACCATATGGAATTTAACAATGATATTATTTTACTACTCAAGGTCAATTCTATGTTTTATGTTCTCTTTGCCTATACCTTCAATGTTATCCATAATTATTCCCAAATATTTAGTTTGTTTCACTTGCTTTATTTCGATTCCTTCTTCCAATATTAAATTTTCTCGTTCATTGCTATTTATTGCCAGATATTCTGTTTTTTGTAAATTTACTGTGAGACCCCATGATTCATATGTGTTTTCAACCTTTTTATCATGAATTCCATATCAAATTTGTCTTGCGCTAAAACGAGTTGATCATCGGCAAATTGTAATGTCAGCAAAAATCTGTTGCCTATTGGATCCCCATACCTTTGCAGCTTTGTTTCCATTTCATTAATATAAATTCTACATAAATATTAAATAAAATTGGTGATAGACTGCACTCTTGTTTCAATCCCTTTGTGGTTTTTATAGGATTAGACATTATATTTCCAATTTTAACATAAGCGGAGTTATCTTTATAGATTTGTTTAATAATTTCTATTAGGTTTCTATCAATATTGTATTTCTCCAATACTTCCCATAATTTGTTCCTCGGAATTGAGTCATAAGCTTTCTCTAAATCTATCATTGTCAAATGGGTTTTCTTCTCTCCACTGCAGTCCGTTTTTCAATTAACTGTTGTATTGCAAATATATTGTCAACACACTTCCTGGCCTGAATCCATTTTGATCTTCTCCTAATTTGTCTTTAATATCTTTTTGTAACTTTGTTTTTAATAACTTCGTAAATATTCTATATAATGTGTTATTTATACTTAGTCTTCTGTAGTTTTTTGCGTCTCTTCTATCGCCCTTCTTGTATATTGGTACAATGTAGCTTATTTTCCATTCATCAGGAATCTTCTGTATTGCAATGCACTTATTAAACAAGTCCCTCAATCTACCTATTAAATTTTTTGGGCCATATTTAATTAACTCATTGGGTATGTTTCCCGGCCCTGGTGCCTTTTTATTCTTTTTCTATTATAATTCACTCGGTTTATGTGAGTAGGGCCTATACCATCTAAATTCAGATTCATACATTATTGTTATTGTTTCATTTCTAATTTTAACCTTTCTTGCTTTCCAATGATTCTCCGCAAGTGTTTCATTTCTGTTGTTTGTACTTTTTTTTGGTGATTTCCATTTCACATTTCAAAAATCCATCTCTGACACTTTTATCTATTCTAGTATTAACATGTTTATTTTTTAATTACCAAATGATTTGTTTTATTTTGTTCTTTCGAACAAACAGAAGTAAATTTCCTCGCCCAGAAATTAAATTTAAAACTAGACTTTCTAAGTGATGGAACATGTAACTCGGCAATGTTTGAGAAGACAAAATTCGTGGAACGGCAGGTAGACAAAGCAAGACGGAAGCTAGAGCACAACTTCTAATATTGACTCACCTCCACACACACACACTGTTCCTGTCTTCCTCACGTTAAAACAAATACAAATTACCTTCATTACAACCTTACTCTCTGTCTCCTTAATTACTGGTCTTCATATTCCATTATATTTCACACAAATAGATTCTGCTAACCAATTAACGCAGACTCTACATTATCTTTTACTACTAGTATTACTTTTTATTAATTTTCCATGTCTGTCACAGTGGCATGGATGGTAGGAGTACCTGTCTTCAATTATAGCTACCCGAATGCGATACCCGGACGGGTAGTAGAGTCTAAATTTCTTCCTCTGGATGTGTGTTCGTTAACTCTTTTATCCGCTGTTGCCATCACAGTTACCTGTCTAATGTGTGACTTCAATTATATTCCACTGTCTAGAAAATAATTTCTTGTAGATCCCATGGATCGAGTTCTACAAAGAAAAGAGGACAAAAATATTGAAACGACAGATAGATAGGTGGACAGACAGATAAATAGACCTACAGATGGATGGATGGATGCATGGATGGAGAGACAAACAGATACGTAGGTAGATAGATACATACATAGATTGATTGACAGGGGACTAGTCATCTGAGATTTATGGACTTGATGTGGTGGTCCCGAGTTTGAAGGTTTTCGGGGTCGTAAATTAACCTTAAGCCTAAATTAAAGCCATTGATAAAAAATTTACCACGTTTTTCCAAGAAGTGATACTATGGTTGCCTACTTGGAGTCTCTCTGAGGCAATGATCTAATCACCTGTCACTCGCCGACATCTGATGGGAAATAAGCACAACTTATTTATATTTCATTCAATGCCACCAGTTTGTCTTTAGGACATTTCTGGTAATGCTTGAAAAGTGTTTAATTTGTAATAAGATACATTACTTTTAAATGTATTATTATTATTATTATTATATTATAAGAAAGTGATATTAAGAACAGAATAAATAAAGGTAGAGCAATAACAGCAATGATGAATGGAGTCTTATGGAACGGACATATAACCAGGAAAAATAAGTTACAAATATATAATTGACAGAAGTACTGTCACATATGGAGATGAAGTTTGGAAATTCAACAAAAACTTAGAACAAAAACGTATGTCGATGGAAATGGATTTCTTGAGGACAGCAGCAAGATGTTCAAAATTAGACAAAATAAGAAATACTGTCATAAGAGAAAAAATGAATATTGGTTATTCAATAGTAGATTATATAAGGTATAAGCAATTAAATTGGTATGGGCACGTACGACGAATGCAAGAAGAAAGATTACCCAGGAAAACATTGGAATGGTGTCCACCTGGAGGAAGGAGGAGATGAAGACCTCGAAACTCGTGGATGCAGGAAATAAGAACTGGAATGAGAGCAAGAGGACTGGAGGACATGGATTGGATGGAGAGAGACGAGTGGAGAAGAAAAATAAAACTTTAGGAAGGGAATGATGTGTAAAGATTAAAATTCTGTATATAAATAAAATTATTATTATAGCTAGATCATCGTATTTTGTTATGATTTCATTGTAAAAATATTAAGTAATGTTATGAAAACACGTGTATACAAAAATTATACTAGTTTGACGCTGTTACATTATCATTCGGATAAGGCATAGAACGTTGTTTGTAGGCTAATGAAAGAGGGAGGAAGGCAGTTTTAGTTGCAAACATCGGCACACAGCTTTTGTTTTGTTTCCTTGGCAGCGATAATAACAAAGTTGGCGATCCCTAAAAAACTGCCTGATGAGGGGAAAACTGAAAACATATTATAACTTAGCATGGAAAAGATAGATTCGTATTATTTAGTCCTTGCAAAAGAAAAACATATTTTTGTATACTCGTGTTATCTCCATTATACGCGACAACATATCTCATTTTGCATTTTGTTTCTGCCCCACATTCTTTAATACTACTGACTGCCACATATGCTAGTTAGTCAGCAACACGAGGATTTCCAGAGATGTCAATTGTGTCAATTAAGTCGTTATTGTACACAAATAATAGGTTCAATTATACCATCCGTAAAAGACCCAATACAATTTCACTATCAATTATATTTCAGAGTTTTGATATTTTCTCTTAAAAGTAATATTCGATAGAGAAATCCCTTCCCCTTTCTGGTTGGAGAAAGATCTAGAAGAAGATCCTGCATTAATTTAATAAATTGTGGGTGTTATACACTTCTAAATGCAGAAATAGATGCATATAAGTAAGGGGGCTACTAGACAGTCCAAATTCATTTTTTACTACCGGTACCGGTATTTGGTAGTTATAGTAGTAATGTACCGGTAAGTATCTAAAGGATTGCCACTTCCATTTTACTTCTGAATTTGTGCTTTGTTTAAACTATGAATAATATTTTCTACTGTTGTCCTTGAACCTGATGTAATAGTCAATATAATTGCTGAGCTAGCGGCTCTAGAAACATTGACGTTGAAATGCGTGCAACTGTCCCAAAATCAGCAAATATACATATTTAGTCTTAATTTAACAGATATAAATAAAATACAAGGGTTAATAGAAACAAATTATCATCAGGCTGCATTCAATTTCCATTAGACAATTTGGTTGGTCGGTGTCTAGTGTGCTTTGAAGTCTTTGGCGTCTTGCTCTCCAATACTTCAAAGTTGTGGAAGTTTCCTGTTTGACGGCTGTACAGTTGTTGAGGTAT
The DNA here is from genome assembly GCA_030220185.1 of Diploptera punctata. NCBI lineage: Eukaryota > Metazoa > Arthropoda > Insecta > Blattodea > Blaberidae > Diploptera > Diploptera punctata. The sequence continues at coordinate 1,465,802 of JASPKZ010000813.1, read as the reverse complement.
TCGTCATCTATTTCTTTCTCTGGGTGGTTGCATAGAATGCATCTTGGTGTAGACAGTATATTTATCTTGTGCAAGTGTTTAGCAAGGTAATCGTGTCCTGTAGTTAATCTGAATTGTACAACTGCTGCCTTCCGTGGATGTTCTGGTATGGAGTTGTTCTAAAGGAAGCATTTCCATTTCTTATCTTTTGCGGATGATTGAAATGTGTTGTCATTAATATCCTTCGTTTTTTATTTTATCAGCCTTTTAGCCGAAATATAATATATAGCTTTGCGTGTTGGTGATTGTGTTATCAGGGAACCTTTCTACGCAATGTGATCAGCTGTTTCATTGCCCAAGATTCCACAATGTGATGGAATTAACTATAGGATGATTTATTTGCTTAGTTATTGAGTTGTAGTATCGTATTATAACATTGTTTGGAGTCATGTGTATCAGGTTATGTAATAATTGGTCATTGAACAGCACGAACATATATTTTGTTTTAATTTAGAAATATTTCTGGGCCTATTTTAACATTCATCTGACCCAATTCATTGTATTCAAGTGATATATAGAGAGCATACGTTGGTATTCAAGTGATATATAGAGAGCATACGTTGGTAATTCATCACTTTTTATTTTAAAATCATTTTCATTTGTGAAGGAATAATAACGTAAACATGCTTATTCATTCATGCAACTTGATCTTCAACTTTATATCCACATATTTTGCTTTTGGTGCGCCTTCCCTTTCTAAAATGTTTTTGTATAACATTGAAATATTCCAAAATGGATATAAAATTCTTCCAGTACCAAATAAAGACATGTAAACTCTAGTTCTTTAAAACAATGGCGGCTCATGGGTTTGAAGTTAGGTGAAGATGTACAAAGATATATTATTTTGACACATTATTACCTTTATTATTATTATTATTATTATTATTATTATCATCTGTTTCTTTATATCAAATCGATCCTTCGGTCCTTTAAGGCTGCAAACTTGTCGGTGATATCTTCATGGAATGGGTATACCTTCATTAACTACAATAGAAGTTCTCTCTAATCCAAAAGTTGAATTTATTGCTAAAAGCAAGCAGGGCCAACAAAACAATTTCTGTAGAGTTTGACAGGAGCATAATCATGGAATATTTTTAAATCATGACCGTTTGAAACTAAGACATTAGCGTTTAACTGAATGTTTAACTTATTTTGTACCACATACTTGTAGATATTTAGTAGGACGCCCACAATTAAAAACTTATTTTATCTTCACATTTCCAACGTGAAAAGGCGTTTCCAGTAAACACTAAAACACGTCATAAACAGGATTAATTTAAAAACCATAACAATAGCTGAATTCGAGATAATTTAATACGTATAGCCAAGAAGCTTGCTGATAATATAGTATTATTGGGCGATAGCGAGGAGATACTAAAGGACAACACGCACACACTATTGAGTAACACTTAGAAATTAGGACTGGAAGTAAATATCAATAAAACTAAATATATGGTCACACATAGAAATTCATTATGTAATGGAAATGGACGGCTAATGACAAATTAGGGAAATTTTGAGGAAGTGGCTGAATTCAAATACCTAGGAACAATAATCACAAATACGAATGAGATGCACAAAGATATTAAACATAGGCTCAATTCTGGAAATGCGTGCTATTATTCATTGCAGAGACTCTTGATGTCCCAACTACTTTCAAAAAACGTTAAACTGAAAATATATAAAACTGTTATTCTTCCAGTTATATTATATGAGTGCGAAACATGGACTCTTACTTTAAGGGCGGAGAGAAGATTGCGGGTATTTGAGAATAAAGTACTTAGGAAAATTTTTGGACCAAAGAGAGATGAACAGACAGGTGAATGGAGAAGACTACATAACAATGAACTACATGGTCTTTATAGGAAGCCAGATATAATAATAACAGTTAAGTCTCGTAGACTGCAATGGGCAGGACATGTTGCACGTATGGGGAATGAAAGACTTGCATGGAAGCTTCTTGTAGGTAAGCCAGAGGGAAAACGCCCAGTTGGTAGACCAAGAATGAGGTGGGAGAATAACATTAACTATGATTTGAGGGAAGTAAATTATACAGGGAATGATTGGAAAGCATTAGCTCAGGATAGGGATGTATGGAGAGCTTATATCCGCGCGGTCATGGACCTACGGTTCGATAGTGCCAGTGAGTAAGTAAGAGTATAGCCAAGAAGAAGTTAATATTTTCCTCTCCCTACTTCACAGATTGTAATTTTTTTTACGTAAGGGATCAGCAAGCGACGTCATGGTTGTCATGGTGACCAGCGAGGCAAATTCCGTTCCCAGAGGTAGATAAAGCAAGAAGCAAACATCCTTCACTTCAGAGCTGGCCGTGAACCACAATGACACCAATGGCGCGGAAGCTCTGTGTGGCGCAAGGACGAGTCTCGCCTCATACAGTAATACTGTAATATGTTTCTACTAAAACCAACATTAGTGATAACGAAAATAATTATGGTGACTATTTAACTCATGCCCCAAATGGGAGTCAATGACCAATCACGTTTCAATGATTTCTGTTTTACAACCAATCAGAATCGTGTTTCACCAAATATTTATCAGTGTTATGATTACCATATTAAAGAAAGCTCCTCCTTACAATATTGCGTTCCTTTGGCAATAAATAGTATGATCTGGTTGCAGTGATAAACAAATGAAGCAGTAGAAGCGTACCTATCGTTTCTCATTTGTTTTCAAACATCGCCGTTTACATTAAATATATAAATATTTTAAAATAACTATAGTTAAATAATGATTTGTGAGTAAACAGCTTAATTTTATTCGTTAAATAGTCCTAACAAATGCCACTCTTGATTTCCAAATTCTCTAGATAAATTCACTCCTCACTTCGTGAGTCGTGAATTTATCGATAATTTGGAAATCACTCGTGGCATTACTTATGAAAATAATGTGATGTATCACTTCATCTACTTCCCCTAAATACTAGAAATAATAGTTGTTTCTTGTAAAATTACAAAGTGGAACTAACACTGGGCAGTGGTCTAATAATGGTCAGTTATGAGAAGAATATTTTAAGTTCAAATAATGATTTTTGGTCTAATAAAAGAATTTTATTGATTCTAACCTTTAAGGAAATTAATTTGTAAAAAGAAAAAAAAATATTGTTTTGTAAGACAACCATTTGATTTAAATCTTGGAAAGCAGCTAAACCTGATTATGTAAGTCAAAGAGTTACACCTAACGTCATAATCAAAGTGACCAACCGCTAATTCATTATTATCAAAAAACAGCTGATTTTTACTGGTGATTGTGGTTAACACAATGCGTAGGTCTAGCTTTGAAGAATAATAACATAAAAAAATAATGATCTTATTAATAACTTCATGCTAGCCTAAGATCTAGATGTGAATGCTAAGTGAAGATATTAGAGCAGTTCCTTTCTGAGAAAAATTGAAACAAAGGGAGGATAAAGATAATTAGAATGTTAGTTATAAAACACTTAAAAACTGTTATATATTTTTGGCAAAATGGAAGTAAACTGAAGTGCTCAAAACTGTCGTAAAAATATAATGAGCAACAATAGAATAGCGATGAGAGAAGGCAGGACGAAATGAAAGAAGTAGTAATTAAAAAGAGCACTGATGAGTATCTGGACTACCTCAGGAATACTAATTTTTATTTGTCTTGTTTTACCGCTGTATGAACGGACCTCCCGCGCTTAGACTCGCTCACTCTGATTTATAAGTTCATTTGAAAAGCTCCGCGCGGCCAACTATTCTGCCTAATCACACAAAATAAAGTATCTAACGTACAAAATATTAATTGAAATATTCTAATATAATGTGAATCGTCTAGAAGCCATTTTCACACGTGACTTCAATGTCTACAGTAGATTACAAAAACACACATTATAATTTTTTTATTATTGATTTCGTACATCTCAATGATGGATAAATCATATTTGAAGAGAAAAATTATACGCTCAGACCGGGACTTTAACCCGGGACCCTTGGTTCTCTAGACCAAGTGCTCTACCAACTGAGCTACCTGAGCAAGTACCGATCTAAACGCTTCACAGCATTTGGTGGATGGGAATTACAATGTATATAGAGAAAGATTTGCGTTTAGATCGGTACTTGCTCAGGTAGCTCAGTTGGTAGAGCACTTGGTCTAGAGAACCAAGGGTCCCGGGTTCAAGTCCCGGTCTGAGCGTATAATTTTTCTCTTCAAATATAACACATTATAATGATTTTTAAAAGAAAATAAACAGTCGTGTTACGTTGCTGCGTTGTTTTATTAAGTCTAATTATTAGGTAAGCGATTTTAAGGGGACCGAATGGTGAAAATGTTGAAAAAAATCACAAAAAATGTAATTTTTGTTTATCCACTTTTTAATAACTCTGATTCTTTAGGATCATTTTCGTGTAAATATTTTTATTGTATGGCCAAAATAGAGTCAGTGACGTAAGAGTTTAAAAACCGCTGCACATGTGATCAGCATTACAACTTAAACCGTAATATGCGTTTTTTTTCCGTTTCCTTTTTTTGACATTTTCCAAAATGTAAAATGCTCGTTACGATGCAATTTTTATGCTATCAAAGTGAAATTTTGTGGCTAGACTCTCGAAAATACACTAATTCAAATTTGCTATACAGTTACTAGTGTAAGACACATGTTTCCTTTTAAACTGAGATGGAAAAAATAATGAGAGTGATAAAAAAATATTATTTTCAAAAAAAAAATGAAAAAAGAAAGCAGTATCCTCCCCTTATGACTTTGTTTTCATAGCAAATGTGTTTAGTGGAATCATAAAGACTCTGAATATCAAATTTCATTAGAAAATATTTAAAATTGCAGCGTAAGGAGTATTTTTAGAAAAAAATAAAAAAATAGATTTAAAAAATCACAGTTCTGAAACTATTCTACTTATAAACACCACACTTCACAGAACCGTTTCTATAAGCACAAAATGTATGTGTTAAAAATTTTAAAACAATCAGATTAAAACAAAAAAATATTCAAATTCACCATTTGGTCTCCTTAATGCAGTAAAAGTTAAGATTGCAATATAGTATAATTAAAAGTAAGACTTCTGATTGTCTTTTGTCTTCGTTTCACATACAAACAGTTGAATGACATAATGAGAAGTTAGACTTCTGACTGTATTTTGTCTTAATTTCACACACAAAATATTGAATAATATGTACTATCTGTGTTGCAATCCTAACTTTTAGTCCATTAAAACCCTTGCCCTACTAATTATTGTAATAAATAATAGTTTTAAAAAACTAAAAGAACACGCTTTATTAGAAAACTAAAAAATAAAAAAAATAATTTTAATTTCCAATACGCTTGGTATAAAATAAAGTAGTCAACAAAAAAAATCATCTCGAACACATATAGAATAAAATTAGAGTTATCATCAAAAAGAAAATAATTTTACCATCAAAAGCGTGGGGTGCTCTATATCAATTAATATATTTGATAATAAACAGATATTGGTAAAAGTAAGCTCTCTAAGAAGAAAATGTAAAAATCATAAAAAGCACCCCACGCTTTTGATGGTAAAATTATTTTTTTTTTATGATAACTCTAATTTTATTCTATATGTGTTGGAGATGATTTTTTTTGTTGACCACTTTATTTTATCCCAAGCGTATTGGAAATTAAAATTATTTTTCATTTTTTAGTTTTCTAATAAAGCGTGTTCTTTTAGTTTTTTAAAACTATTATTTATTTTTTATTTTTTAGTTTTAATATTTTACAAAATAAGATAAAAATGTAAATATCTTTAAATTCGATACTATTGTAGTATGAGCTAAAAGTAATACTCTTCTATAAAAAAAACCCTCCCAGCCGGATTTGAACCAGCGACGTATGGATTACTGAAATTATATACCACTAAGAGTTCACTGCTCTACCAACTGAGCTCTTACAACGATTGACTAAAAAGTCGACAAGTCCGCAACCTATTATACCAGTTTTCATTTTTTTGATTTTCGGATGATTCTGGCCAGGATTTTAGAAACAAAATATGAAATTATTGTATTGTCACGGGTCCTCTACACGTATACAAAGTTTCAAGTCGATCCAATATTTCTAAGTGGGTGAAAATCGCGTTGAAAGATTCCGTTACATTGATACAAAAACACTTTTTTTGATTTTCTGATGATTATGGCCAGGATTTTAGAAAATAAATATGAAATTATTGTATTGTCACGGGTCCTCTACAAGTATACAAAGTTTCAAGTTGATCCGATGATTTTAAGTGGGTGAAAATCGCGTTGAAAAATTCTGTTACATAGATAGATAGATAGATAGATACAGGTCAAGCTAATATAAAGCGTGTAAAAATGTCATATATTTAAGAACTTGATAATTGTGTTTTCGGGTTTAATAGCATGAATATATACAGTGCATTTAGCTATTGAAATAAATTAATAGATTAAGTAAAAATTTGTCGTCCTCCGTGGTTTAAAACTTATGTTCCTTGTCTCTAGTCCCAAGTGACGCGGGTTCAAACCCGAACGATATCGATGGATTATTAAGGTAGCAAAATCGAAGTGACAAGTCATGTAAGGGATTTTAAACCATAATGATTGTTGGTTGGTCTTCTATTTCTAATTATTCGTTATTCGAAAGCTAAGTGAGGTCCCAAGTAGTGAGTCCCGAATCTCAAGATTTTCGGGCTCGTAAAAGAACCTCAAGCCTACACATTGCAAAATTGAATCAGTCTTCACCAACCAAGTGTTCCGCGCAATAGCCGAGTGGTTAAGGCAGAGTCACGGGACTTGCGCTGGTTCGGATCTCCATGGGTGAAGAGATTTTCTCATGGAATTTCGGCCAGTATGGGACCGGTGCCACCCAGCATCGTGAGGAATTTGGGTAGTTACAATAAGTAGCGGTTACAGGCTGAGAAACCCAACTGTGACGGCTGGGGGATCCGATATGTTGACCACAGTGGTCACCCCTACACTGGTAGGATGATCATCTACCTCTGTGAGTAACACATGTAGATGTGAGGTCAGTAGGCGGCTGGTAGGCCTGTCGCGCCATGGAGTTTTTTTTTTCAAAGTAATACCTATGTTTGCTACTAGATGTCTTGTTAAAGTGATGTACTAACCACATGTAATTCAATGATATCCATAGGGAAATAAGCTTAACTAAATTAGTCTGGTTAAGAAACTCCTAACTAGGTGAGCCCCATGACCCGAGCGGGACGAACGGAAACCAATGAATCAAGTGAATTTTTATAAGATTAAATCCTAGTTTAAATAAAGGGAATGCGTTTTCCGATGTCTAGTGGTTGTCTTCTCTATGACTGTACCCTGATAACTCTAATAAATGTATTTAACAAATATCTCGGGCCTGTGAGTAAAGAACAAGGTCGGAGGTTCCATCAGGACATATCAATGGAATGCATTTTCCGATGTCTAGTGGTTGTCTTCTCTATGACTGTACCCTGATAACTCTAATAAATGTATTTAACAAATATCTCGGGGCTGTGAGTAAAGAACAAGGTCGGAGGTTCCATCAGGAAATATCAATGGAATGCGTTTTCCGATGTCTAGTGGTTGTCTTCTCTATGACTGTACCCTGATAACTCTAATAAATGTATTTAACAAATATCTCGGGGCTGTGAGTAAAGAACAAGGTCGGAGGTTCCATCAGGACATATCAATGGAATGCGTTTTCCGATGTCTAGTGGTTGTCTTCTCTATGACTGTACCCTGATAACTCTAATAAATGTATTTAACAAATATCTCGGGGCTGTGAGTAAAGAACAAGGTCGGAGGTTCCATCAGGACATATCAATGATGGAATCCAGGTAGGCTACCAGAGTCAATATGGTCCGAGTATGATGGGTGATTTCTGCTGGTTTCAACAGCGATCAACTACATTCCAACAATGACCCTGAGCACTTTTAATAGATGTTTTGGTGCTTACTATTAATTATAAGTTTATATATTCTTATAAATTAATTTGAATTTATATAATTTAACAATATAAGTTATATATATATATATATATATAATGATATTAACGAATCAACCAATAATCAAATTAAGGAACGTATCTAAATGTAACAAATGTAATTATAATAACATTGTGACGTGCTAGAGAAAAACGGACTTTGGATCTGTAATCGAATTATGTTAGATACACTTGTTTTTGTTCAGTAGCCAAATCACTGTAGACCAGTGTTGTTATTATTATTATTATTACTTATTAAAATTTTCATTAGAATCTACATTTTTAAATATATATATATATATATATATACTAGAAGTCCCGGCCACGCGTTGATGTGGCTAAGGTATACGTTAAAAATATAAATTAAGTTGCTGTCTTTCAGCCAGATTACCTAAAACTAATACTTACACACGACATTAATAATATTGAAAATAAAATAAACACTGAACACACTTAAATTATGAAATAATCAATATTTATAATTCAATTGAAATTCGCGGTTGCAACAAAAAGCACAGCCATCTGGATCTCTCTTTGTTAAATAATAAAACAATTAAAGTATAGTGATCCCACAACAGACCCGGAGGCCCTTGGGGTAGTAGGAGGTTAGGGCTCCCACTTTTTCTAGACAATCGGCACTTTATGTCAGCCGGGTTGTCAGCCCTGCGTGACGGCCGCCTTTACCCCCAGAATAAGCGTCTGGTACTCATTTCCGTTAGAGGCTGAGTCGACCCCAGGGCCATAGTGCCGCCAGAAGGTTTGGGTCAGTTTAAAAATCCTGACCCCAACGGGACTTGAACCCTCAACCCTCCGGCTTGTAGCTCAGTGCCTTAACCACTAAGCTACGGCGTGCAATTACCTTACCTAATTACGTTACACCGCCATCTGTTAGAATCGTATGAAACTCACAGATAATTATAACTCTTTGTTAAATAATAAACAAATAATTTGCAATAAAAGTAATGCAACTACAAATTTAGTTATAAACTACCCTAAGTCTCAAGTTGGATCAAACTGCACACAGTGTGCAACATTTTATTAAAATCGGTTCAGTAGTTTAGGATACCATCGCGGACAAACAACGTGACACGAATTTTTTTGTATATACATATACTTACTTACTTACTCACTGGCACTATCGAACCCGAAGGTTCATGACCGCGCGGACATAAGCTCTCCATACATCCCTACCCTGAGCCAATGCTTTCCAATCATTCCCTGTATAATCTGCTTCCCTCAATTCATAGTTAATGTTGTTCTCCCACCTCATTCTTGGCCTACCAACTGGGCGTTTTCCCTCTGGCTTTCCTACAAGAAGCTTCCATGCACGTCTTTCATTCCCCATACGTGCAACATGTCCTGCCCATCGCAGTCTACGAGACTTAACTGTTCTTATTATATCTGGCTTCCTATAAAGACCATGTAGTTCATTGTTATGTAGTCTTATATATCTTAATTTAACTCTCCCATTACAGATACCGTAACTTTTACATGCCCCATTGTCACACGGGCCTTATCGGGACACGATTTGTTGTTACGAGAGGAGTGGATTAGGGTCCTATATCTAAAACTTTAAAATCTGTTTAGGAACAAATGTATATAATTTTTCTTCTGCAAACACAGTAGTAATTAAATAACCATCCTTCAGGACAAGACAGATCTTGAATATTTTAAATTGATGGAATAAAAGAAAATAAATTATCTAAAACACATTTGTTCTAACTCCCATTGTACAGTATTAATTAAAGACCATACTTATTTACCAAAACGAAATTCATATTATGAGAAGAAAGACAGATCTGTTTATTTCATTATTGAAGTCAACGATATTCTTTCTTCCAGTTTCATGTTGAATCATGTGCATGTAAAAGTATAAAAGAATTTTAAACCTACGGAAATATATCACAGATAATTAAATAATGGATTTAATACCTCATTAGTCATTTTTTGTCACTTGATGTTAAAGGCTTAGTAAGTATTATTTATTTTTATATTTTTTATGTTAATATAATTTTACTGAAATCTGGTGAAACTAATGTTTGTAAAATCATATTAGTCATAAAATAAAATAAGTTAAAATATACCTTCTTAGGTAAGATCCGTCGTCCTCAACTTATAAAATATGTATTCTTTATGTATGTAGGCCTTTCAGAACATCCGTTCCATCTTCAGCAGGTCCTTCTTCGCTACATTATCTGATATGATGGTTGATGCTGCTGGTTCTAACGTGGTGTTGTCGCAGCATCAATCACCATATCAGATAATGTAGCTGAAGATGGAACGTATCTTCTGAAAGGCCTACAGACATAAAGAATACATATTTTATAAGTTGAGGACGACGGATCTTACCTAAGAAAGTACATTTTAACTTATTTTTATTTTATGACTATCCACCTCAACGGTTTTAACAATATTAAATAATATTGGAATTATACTTACCCCTTTAATATCCCCGTGCGGGCCTCCTCTTACAGGTTTAAAGATATTAGTCTACTGGTAATTAATTAAAATAGAACTAAATAATAATTTTATATTAATTTAATATTAAATCTAGTATATAATTTTAAAAATATATACAAATGGAGGGATCATATATGCTAAGTCATGAAATATTTTGTTGAAATTTCAAATTTATTTTGTTTCTGTAACATTGAATTAAAAACTTTATTTGTGAAAGTAGGCCCTATATTAAAATAAAATAGCAATAATTATTATTTATGTACTCTTATAAATATTTCACTTAGTACATATTTCATTTTATTACTTAATTCGGAGAATTTGCAGCGAAAATCTTATGACCATAACTGATATATTTGTACTTTTATACAATAATAATTTGTTAGCCTTCATTATACATGGCCAAAACTTGTTAAATATTCCTATAGGCCTATTCCGTTATGATATGATTTTTCTGAATTTCATTTGACATAATATACTAATTTTGTATATTAGTTAGTATGCCTATACAGCAAAATTAAAGAAAAAAATCATATCTATCAAGATTAAAGAGTTTGGAACTATTTAAAAAAAATTGTAAACGAGAATAGCCAAGGTCTACGTTACGGAAATATAAAACTCACAAAAAATAGACAATAAAGCAATTTTTTATGTTACGAAATGTGTGGCCTATAGCCTATAGTCCCTCATCGTGGCCAAGTCGTCTAAAGCCTTGGCGCACTGGTTAGACTACTTAAAGGAAGACATTTAATTTGGCCAATATATGGGACCGGTGCCCATCCTGCTTCGTGAAGCATTAGACTATCTACTATTAAATTCTGCTCCAGATTGATAGAAAATCAGCCTTAACGGCTTGGAAATCCGAAGTACTGACCATATGTCACTCTTAATTTGGATGGATGACCGTCCATCTCGTCATTGATAAATGCAGATGTTAAGGCAATGCATCTGTGAAATTTGTAAAAATCTATAAATGTCATCAGATCAACGTCAAATTTTAACCATACGACCACAGTATCATAGTGATACTATATACCAAATTTTGTTAAGTTATCTCAAAAACATTTTGAGAAATTAATCTTTTTTATTAAAAATGTTACTGCTTTTAAGCGAGTCTTCAAAACAGCCCGGAGAAGATTCAAATTGACAAAAACTGCTGTTGAGGCCAAAAAGAAAGCAGCAGAATATCACATATATGGTGCTGGGGAGTTTTAAGTCTACCTGCATGAGGTATTGTGCTCATATCCATTGTTAAATTTTCATTTTCATTTTCTCAACTATATTTTTCAGCATTTTTGAGTTTTCAAAATGCTTTGCGTACCACAATATTTTACTAATCTGCTTGAAATTTTCAGGAGAGCTTTAGATATTACATAGTAAAAAACTGATGTGCAATATTTTATATATATTGGATGGTTCATTTGTAATTAAATATAATTCATATGTCACCCTCATAAAATTGAGAATTGTTGTAACAAACACAGAATTTTTTTTCTACTAAACTAGTTCAAATTAAAAGAAACCTGCACATCAGTTTATTTATATTACTCTATTAAGTTAAAAAAAATAAGGCATATATGGTAAACCGTTTGGTACAAGGAACATATTATTGACATATAAAAAAGCAGTAACATTTTTAATAAAAAAAATTAATTTCTCAAAATGTTTTTGAGATAGCTTAACAAAGGTTGGTATATAGTATCACTATAATATGGTGGTATGGTTAAAATGTGAAGTTGATCTGATAAAATTTATAGATTTTTACAAATTTCACAGATGCATTGCCTTAAACTACCAGCTAGTTATTAAACCAAGAGTGGCTTATGGTGCCGTGGAGTGTGTTTATAGTAGAAAAGAGAACATTTAATCCGGTGTCGACTAAAAACGTAAATAATTTGTTATTATTATTAGTATTATTATTATTATTATTATTACAAAACTAATATAAGTTAACTCGAGCATTGTTCTCCTGTATATAGCCCACTAGCCTGACAATTTTTTAACCATCCACTATTTTTCTGGTCGCAGTAACATTTTGAGAATGAGTTATGTGACGTTGGATCGGAGATAGCCAGTCTTTTGTTTAAATAAATAAGACAGAACCCGTTTGACATCTAGCGCCACTCTGGCGGCAAATTCGTTTCATTACCTGACATGGTGGGCTTATTCTGTCCCATATGAAAAACGAAAATGGCGCCCAACACTACAATTTCGCTTCGGTTAGTCCTGCACTGTACACTATTCAATGTAAATTATCTGAAAGACCATTTACTGCATGAAACAACTATAGATATTACAATAAAAATTGTAATAATTCAGAAGTTAACAAAAGAATAAATTTAAAACAAAATCACATTAAAAATGTTAGCCCTGATGAGAACTTAATGATAGTAGGCCTAATAATAATAATAATAATAATAATAATAATAATAATAATAATAATAATAATAATAATAATAATAATAATAATAATAGTAATAATAATAATAGTAATAATAATAATAGTAATAGTAATAATAATTAATAATAATAATTAATAATAATAATAGTAATAATAATAATAATTAATAATAATAATTAATAATAATAATAGTAATAATAATAATAATTAATAATAATAATTAATAATAATAATAATAATAATAGTAATAATAATAATAGGCCTAATACCGTATTAAGAAACACATAGAACAGTAACAAATATTGGAAAGGCATACAATAACGTACCAAATATGAGACCTTTGAAATACAATGCCTTAATCATCTATAAGATATAAATTAATACATGCTTCTCAGGAACTATGTTCGAGTAACATTTGTGCAACAAGGGTCAAATTTAAAAGAACATTTTAAAATTATAAAAGGCGAAGGCAGGGCTGTAGATTACCGCCCACATTATTAAAAATAAATACTCTGCGTGCAAAAATAGTAATTAGAGACGAAATTATTGAACAAGTATCCCACTTTAAATATTTAGGATGTGACATCAGCTATGGGTATGATAAAGATATTGAACACAAAACACACCAGTTTCAAGCTATTTGTGGTACAATAAATAGAACATTGAATAATAAAGCCCATAAACAAACAAAATTAAAATTTTATAAAACAATGGCTGTCCCTGTCCTTTTGTATGTCAGTGAATCTTGGATTACCACTACCAAACAATAAAGTAAAATCCAAGCAGCCGAGATGAAATTTTTAAGAAGAGTAAAAGGCTGCACTAGAATGGACCAGATAAGAAACGAGGATATCCGTGAAGAACTGCAGATCTATTCCATAAAAGAAGAGATATTTAACAACAAGATACAGCGGAAAGAACATGTAGAAAGAATTGAAGAAAGTAGATTACCAAATAAAATCTTCCATTATTTTCCAAGAGGAAGAAGAGATGTCGGATGTCCTCGGAAGAGATGGTCTTAGATCTATTAGTGAAGACGGAACAGGCAACTCTTGCCTAAACCAGGAAGTGATGAAGAAGAAGAAGATTATTAAAAATTTACCTTGATAGAGTTTTAATAAATTAATCTGTAACATAACTGTACACCCATGGAATACAAATTGATGATCAAAAAAAATATATATATACTTTTATTTTGCAGATGACCAGTTAATAATGGCTCAAAATCATTAAATTTAACATTTATGGTCAGAAAACTCCAAGAAGAATATGAAAAGCAGGATTACATATTAATATTAAAAATCCGAATATTTAGAAGTAGACGATAATGGTATGCGATTCAATTAAGAGGAAAAAGTTACACAGTTTGCTTCTGGAGTTCGGAATTTCTAAAAACTTAGTTTTACTTATACGAATGTGTCTAAATGACAAAAAAGAATGGGCGCGCGTAGGCAAACAGTTTTCAGATACTTTTGGAATTCACAATGGGTTGAAGCAAGGAGATGCACTATCTCCTCAACTATTCAATTTTGTACTGGAGCATGCTATCAAATCTTTAGAGGATGAAGAAGGTCTATAATTCAATGGTATTAATACATTGTTAGTCTATGCTGATGATGTAGTACTATTACTCGTTCAAAATATATCTGCAGACGGAAGAATTAAGAAGCTCTGTTTGTTGCTACACGTGACGTCATATAAGGCAGTGTACACTGTCAGCGTCTCACGTCCTATTCCCCTCTGCACTCATATATAGCAGCGTCACGTGTTCTATTCCTGCATAAACACGACTGCAGTGCCCTCCGTCAACAACTGCACTTACTCCTTAAACGGGTAATATTGGCCGATAGCGAGGAGATACTAAAGGCCAACACACACACACTATTGAGTAACACTAAGAAATTAGGACTGGAAGTAAACATTAATTAAAAGTAAGTAAATGTCCACACATAGAAATACATTATATAATGGAAATGGACAGCTAATGACAAATGAGGGAAATTTTGAGAAAGTGGCTGAATTCAAATACCTAGGAACAATAATCACAAATAGGAATGAGATGCACAAAGAAATTAAACATAGGCTCAATTCTGGAAATCCGTGTTATTATGCTTTACAGGCACTCTTGACAACTCGTTTCTAAAAACGTTAAACTGAAAATATATAAAACCGTCATATCGGCCGCGGTGGACTAGTGGTTATACTCTTTGCTTATGGTCCCGAGGGTCGCTGGTTCAAACTCAGCCGGGGTCCATGGATTTTTTAGGATGAAAAAATCCAAGGAGCAAGTCCTCCGGGAGGGACTTCAAGCCATGGGTCCCGAGTCTGAAGATTTTCAGGCTCGTAAAAGATCATTAATCCTCAATGAAAAGGCCTCTAAGCAATATTTACAGAATTTTCCCGTCCTAGTACTACCTTGGTTTCCTAGATGTCAGTATGAGGCGGAACGCTGACCACGGACCATTCAAATGACATCTATACGAAAACAAGTGTAACTAAATTGGTATGGTTCAAATTCTTCCCTGTAGGGGAGAGCGCCTAAATCTCTGTTGAGGGAAACATGGGGGG
Source organism: Diploptera punctata (assembly GCA_030220185.1). Taxonomy (NCBI): domain Eukaryota; kingdom Metazoa; phylum Arthropoda; class Insecta; order Blattodea; family Blaberidae; genus Diploptera; species Diploptera punctata. The sequence goes on along the minus strand of JASPKZ010000813.1, from coordinate 1,450,404 downwards.
ACAAGAAGATAAAACCGTTATTCTCCCAGTTACATTATATAGATGCGAAACATGGACTATTACTTTAAGGAAGGAAAGAAGATTACGAATATCATATTTGAGAATAAAGTTCTTATGAACATGTTTGGACCAAACAGAGATGAACAGAGAGATGCATGGATAAAACTACATAACATGAGCTACAGGGTCTTTATAGGAAGCCAGTTATAATAATAAAAGTTAAGTCTCATAGACTGCGGTCCGCAGGAAATGTGACACAAATGGGTAATGAAAGAGGTGCATGGAAGCCTCTTGTAGGAAAACCAGAGGGAAAGCACCCAGTTGGTAAACCAGAACGAGGTGGGAGAATAATATTAACCATACTTTGAGGGAAGTATATTATACAGGGGATAATTGGAAAGCATTGGTTCAGGATAGGGATGTTTGGAGAGCTTATTTCCGCGTTGCCATGAACATACTGTACGAGTTCGATAGAACCAGTGAGTTAGTTAGATAATAAAATTATAAGTAATTTACAATATTAGAAAATGAATAATTTAAAAGTGTGGAAAAATGTAATATTTACGTGTTATATCTAACAAAGATGTTAAAACAGTTACGAAATTAATGTAGAATAAGTAAAGGCAGAAATTTAACAATATATTTAAATTCAAGAAGGGAATGTGGCACGAATGGAGAATGAAGATTCATGGTAGGAAAACCAGAAGAAAAACGCCTGTTGGTAGACCAAGAATGAGGTGGGAGAATAACATCCATGATTTGAGGGAAGTTGATTATACAGGGGATGATTGGAAAACATTAGTTTTGGTTAGGGATATATGGAGGGCTTACGTCCGCAAGGCCATGGAACTTTGGGTTCGATAGAGCCAGTGAGTGAGTTGGTTTAAACTCAAGCATGTGGGAGAAAATATACAGAAAAGTACAAATATGCATAAGCTCTATATTAGAAGAATTGTACCAAGAGTTAATGTAGGCCCTACATAAAGCTGAAGTATTTACTGTAAAATAGAGATTAAAAAATATACTTCTGGCATGGATTTCTTAAGAAGATCTTATAGAAAAACAAGATTAGATAAAATACAAAACATGCAAATAGGAGAAGCTATGGGAGGAGATAGATACATGATTAATGAATTACAGAAGCGACAGTTGAAGTGTTATAGACACATAGTTAAGATGGACAACGCATGATCTTATAATGGATAGACCTACCATCTGGAAGAAAATATTGGGACTAATAATATTTATAGGAAAGTTATAAAGTTTAATTAATGGGAGTGTCATATTCTTCTTCTTCTTCTTCTTCCTTTCAAGTATTAGGCCAAGGCCTGTTACGATCCTATAGAAAATTTTCCCTCCAGCGTTTCACAGGACGGCCCAGTGATCTTCGTCCTCTTGGTATATAATTATAAACAGCTTTGGGGATCCGATTTGAACTCATTCTTTCAAGATGGTGTTTCCAATTTAGTTGGTACTGTTTAATATATTCCAAAACTGGCGTAGTCTTCAATTCTTTTAAGATATCGGTGTTCCTTTTCCGTTCCCGTCTGGTGTAACCCGCTGTTCTGCGCATGAATCTCATTTCACAAGCCGTTATTCTGCTTTCATGTTGTCTTTTTAGTGTCCATGCTTCACTACCATAGGTCAACATTGGTCTAGCCAAAGTGTTATATAAACGTAATCTGGTGCTTTTTTGTACAAGGGATGGTTTCATAACTTGATTAATAATTCCTAAACTTTTATTATAACTAGTAATTTTTTCAGGGATATCAGAATTTCCCGGAAGGGAGTGTCATTATATTATCAATTAATAGAATATCGCAAATATAATCATAATTTTAATTGGATTGAATGCTTTAGGAATACTTTCATATTGACCTAACCACAGTTAGAATTTTTTTGCAAATGTCCCATGTTGTCTTTCGATATTCCTGGTGTTCTTTCCCGGCATGGCGTACTTGTAACCCACTTCTGAAGTTGGGGCGCCTGGGTTACGTTGCCCCGATGATATGATGGGTGATGATGATGATAATGGTGTTCCACGAGAGTCCCTAATCCTAAGCTTAACCTAAGATGAATATGAAAGATGATGATTGCGATGGCCATATGATTTCGGGGACCATTTGGGCCTTAAAATTTTCCTAACATTTGTCTTACAGGTGAGGAAAACCCCCGATAAAATCCTCACCCAGAAAAACTGTCCCGACCGGGGATCGAATCTGAGCCCACTGCGTGATAAGGCAGCACGCTACCTCGAGGCCACAGCGGTGGACAAAATTCGATTACATTCATCTATGAGAATTCAAACAGACCAGCTAACATTTGATTCTTGTGTGTACAGGTGATTTTAGGGTTTTTTAAATTGTGACATTGGTACAGAGAAAATAGCCTATATTAATAATACATAAGGCTAATAATAATATTAACAATAATAATAGTAATAATAAGTAACTAGCTACATCTTGATTTTTATCCGTAAAGCAGGTTTCATTTAATTATTAATTAGGCTATATATATATATATATATATATATTTACAGGCGGACCTCTGCTGTGTAAGTGAATATATGGGAAGTATGATATTCTGCATAGTGTATTCTGTTTGAGGTTTATTTCCCTGGTCCTACAATCGCATTCCTCAACCGAAAGTTATGTAAAATTCACGCCATTCACATGATGAATTATTTATTACTTTCGGTTTGTCAATTTACATTAATAAATGTCTCTTATTCGGTATCCTATTCATATTGCCAACTACAAAATAAAAAAGAAATGGTGTAAGCCTATAACTGCTATTTTATTTAAAAAAGGGCATACACCTTGCTCGAAGATACAGTTTCAAATGCATAGGGACTCTTATACGGATAGATAGAGATTAACGAAGGACTAACGTATATCATAACGGCCGCTATGGACTAGGGTTTATGCTCCGTCTCTCTGGTCTCGAGGGTCGCGGGATCAAACCCGGCCGCGGTCGATGAATTTTTTTTTTAGAATGGAAAAATGAAGGATAAAGTACTCCGGGAGAAACTTTATGCCGTGGGTCCCGAGTCTGAAGATTTTCAGGCTCGTAAAAGATCCTTAAGCCTGAATAAATATGCTTCTAAGCAAAATTTACTGACATCATCATCCTAGTAATACCTTAGTTGCCTGCTAGATGTCTTATTGGGTCGTTATGTTGACCGCATACTATTCATGACAACTACGGGCAAATAAGCGTAACTAAATGCACTTTGTCTAGTAACTCCTAACAAAGGAGGGGTTACGGTTCAATGGCTACGCCATTGACAGATAGATTGATAGAATGTATACAATATTTTACGGACTATAAGACGCATCATAATTTTTAAGCAATTAAAAAAAAACATTTTTACCATTTTTATTATTAGATTGCAAAGCCAGACTAAAAAATATCCTAGTTTATAAAACCTTTCTGATCTTTAAAATCCCTGAAAATCGTCATCTGAACTTTCTTCTTCTTCTTCTTCGTTGTTCTCTTCATATGTAAGATGGTCTTCACTGCCATTTAGAGCGTTACTTACGCCGCACTTCTTGAAAGATTAAATAATAATGTCTTCTCTCACTCTAGACCACGACTGTTTTATCCACTGACACACTTTTTTGATTGTGTATCGTTTTAAAGTTCCCTTTTGCGTGTATTCATGTTGGGTTTCATTCACCATCTTTGTGTTCAAGTTCACTGGCATCGTAGACTGCAATGACGCATCATAGACTATAGACAGTGTTATGGGTTTGTGATGGCGGGGTTGGGAGGGAGACAGTGTTAGCAAGCTTGTGAATCCCCGAAACTCATGTTCGTCGCATCGGTGCACTGCTGCTGCCAGTTTAATCCAATGTTGCCAGATAGAGATAATTCCCGCGGCATTGAATATATGCCATTTTAAGACTGGCGGGAATTTTAAATAAAACACTGGACATTTTTATATTAATTTGGAGTATAAGACGCACCTGAATTTTGTAGGCATTTTTTCGAATAAAAAAGTGCGTTCTATAGATCGTAAAATATTCATAAACAGAAATTTGTACAGTTCGAGCACCAAAAATCACTATTCCGCTTTAACTTTTTATAAGTAACCGATTGGTAGAGTATCCAAGTGAAATGTCAGACAATGAAGATATAAATGTTGATTTTGTGCATAGATCCTTACTTCCTGAATCTGAACAGAATTCAACTAAATTTATTTTCAATTTTTGTCGGAACTCCAATCCGTAGGCTTGTATTTCTCTATTATGTAACGGAAATTCTCTTATGAATTATATATTTGTTCTCTTCTTTTACTTGGTATGAATTGTCACCGTCAATTTTATACATTTTTATCACAATACTGAAAGATAGGGGAACGTAATTCCGTGTGCTTTTAAATTTAGCGCTATAATTTATTAACTATATAAAAATCAAGTAATCAATATTTTATCATTAAATTTTAATTTTACACAAGCCGAGAGGTCGCGGATTCAAGTCTCGATGGGGTTAGGATTTTTAATCTATCTTAAAACCTTCTGGCAGCACCATTTCCCGAGGGTTGTTTCAACCTCTAACTGAATGGTGTACTAGACTGTGTTGTGGAGGTAAAGGAGACCATCACGCAGGGCTAATACCACGGCTGATGTTTTGTACCGTATTTTTAGAAAGGTGGGAACGGGATGAAATTCCACAATAATAATTTCTTTATCCCAACACATTATAGGCCTATAACTTATATAATCAACTTTTATAAGATTCATGATGTGTTCCGTTGAGGTATTATTCAAAATATACAATGAAAACAGAAAAGAAAAAGAAATACTACAAGACTTAAATAACATGCATGAAAAAATCACTTTCGCCGAAGAAATAGGAGTTAACAATAGCATAAACTACTTAGATTTGTCTATAACCAAAAATCTACACAACAATAAACTAGAAATCGGTATCTACCGGAAACCTACAAACAATGCTCTGGCCATAAACAAAAAATCTACACACACTTTTCAACAGAAAATTAGTACATTTAATAGCTTAGTCAGTAGAATATTGAAACCCATTAAGCAAAGACAATTATATCCAAGAACTCAACTACATTAAATATATGGCAAAAACCAATGGCTATAATGAAGAGATGATAGATAAGCTCGTAAATAAACAAAAAAGGAAGAACAACATAACCAACATAACTAAACTAGAAAAAGAATCTGACAGCAACAAGAAAACATGGATAACACTTACATACACAGGAAAAGAAACGACAAAATTAGCCAATGCACTAAAGAAAGCCGATAAAAACGTAAAAATAGCATACAGAACCAATAACAAATTAAACAACATAATAAACAATAACATTGAAGAAAATAACATTTTCAACAGCAAAGGAGTTTATAAATTGACATGTAAGGACTGCAACAAATTTTATATAGGAAGAACAAACAGGAGTTTTAACATCAGATTCAAAGAACATTTTCGAGACTTCATTCACGCAGAAGGGAAATCAAGCTATGCAAAACACGTTATCCATGAAGGACATCGCATGTTAAATATTGAAAACACCCAACAGTAATGCACAGAGAAAATAATCGAGCGAAGATAAACGTACTCGAAGAGATGGAAATCATGAAAGCAGCTCACAACAACGACAACCTGATCAACGAAAACGAACCCAATACATGTAACCCCCTCTACCAGATCTTCAGTGCAACACCAGTTTTGAATCCTGCCGATCATGGGACAAGTCCCGAAAGCGCTACAGTTAATTAATTAATTAAGTTGAGGAGACGGACCTTCCAGGTGAATATTCCATAATTTTTAATTAACTTATGTAATATATAAAAATGCAGCCATTAGAGCGTTAACAGACCCATACACACATATAGGCCTACATATGTATCTCATATATATATTATATATATATATATATATATATATATAGGCCTATATATTTTTGTTATTTTCTTTGTCTATTAATTAGAAAATATTAACATTTTTTATGTGAATGATCTCAATATCTACATTTTCTTCGGATTTCGCTACGACTGATGAGACTAATGTTCATAAGTAATGCCACGAGTGATTTCCAATTTATCTAGAGAATTTGGAAATCAAGAGTGGCATTTGTTACGACTATTTAACGAATAAAATTAAACTGTTTACTCACAAATCATTATTTAACTATAGTTATTTTAAACTATTTATATGTTTCATGTAAACGGCGGTATTTGAAAACAAATGAGAAATGATTGGTACGCTTCATCTGCTTCTTTTGTGCATCACTGCAACCAGATCATATTATTTAATGCCAAAGGAACGTAATATTGTAAGAATGCACTCTAGTGGAGAAAAAATGAAACACATCAAACTGTATATTAATTCATTTCTGATGTCCTATGAAAATTATATTTTACTGGAATGTTATTACCTGGGAAAAAATACATTTAACAAAGTGCAAACAGTGGTTTCTTTTTTTGGTGGTATAATAAATTGCTACAAATGTTTTTATATTAACTCCCGCATGCGCTACGTGTTGACATTCATGCATTATATATACAATCTGGTAGCCGTATTTCTTAAAGAGTCAGTCACTGCAAAATAATGCTATGATCTATTCAGAATGTTAAAAAAGGAGGTGCTTTCTTTGTTATGATAAACTTTAGTTAGTAAATTCTAGGCGAAACACGACTGTGATTTGGTTGTAAATAAAAAATTATTGAAATGTGAATGGTCATTGACTCCCATTTGGGGCATGAGTTAAATATTCCACTTAACAGCATCATGACTACTGTGAATAAGGCTGTGGATAAGTGGGAAGTTTAATTACGCCTATGATCTACCTTATGTTAAAAAAATTCTGGTAGAGTAAAAAGTAAATACGCATATGGTAGTTTATCTTCCCTTAAAATCTCTAATATTTTGCCGAATTCTGAAGGAATATTGCTACTGAGATTGTTCTAATAAACTATTTTTGAAAATGTATTTCAAATCTTCACGGAAAACACCTAATAGACACCCAAAATAGCCATGACAAGGGATATATTGTATATATAGGCTACTTTTATTAATTAATTGTTATATGCCAAAGTTTTCTTTAAAAAAAAAGTTTGTTATACAGGTGTTACCGAAATGAGTGCAGATTTTTCAGGGAACATCCATACAAGTATTTTAACACAATGAACCTTGGGTCGGAAATGCATTGTTGTGGGTCTACAGAATAAAACAACATTTAAAATTGTTGAACACATTGTTGTTTATTTATTAATTATAAGAAAAATGGAAGGTATTACATGTTATTTTACAGTAATTGTTGGAAATGGCGATCATTGACCTGGATGCACAGCTCCAGAGCTTGTAGCAAGGATCGTGGCAGCGGCTGCGGAAATCAGGGAGCATCCAGATATGCTTCTTAGATTGACTTAGGCTTTTACGGCCGGAGTTATTATGATGATCTTGTAGACGATTTCCAGGCTGTTGGCCGTGGTCTTGAGGCTTGTAGTTCCACAACGTTTCGCCAGAGACTGCGTCCGGCGTCCTCAAGACAACCCTTGAGGATGCCGGACGCAGTCTCTGGCGAAACGTTGGGGAACTACAAGCCTCAAGACCACGGCCAACAGCCCGGAAATCGTCTACAAGATCATCATATGCTTCTTAGAGTTCATCAGTCCGAGGTGAGACGCGCAAAGCTGTAGCCTACATCCAGGTCAATGGTTGCTATTTCCAACAATTACTGTAAAGTAAGTAATACCTTCCATTTGTTCTTAGAATTAATGAATAAACAGAAATGTGTTCAGCAATTTTAAATGCTGTTTTATTCTATAGACCCACAACAATGCATCCATTGTTGCAGCCTATGGATGTTCCCTACCACCACACGAATAATCTGACTCATTTCAGTAACACCCTGTATAGCCTTCTAAGCCTATATACTGTAATAAACAGTCGTTTATATATATATATATATATATATATATATATAACAAGCATTTGTTTTTTTTCGGAGAAAACTTCTGAATTTAACAATCAATTAAGAAAAGTACAGGCTATATAGGCCTATATATATATATATATATATATATATATATATATTTAGGCCTATATAACAAATATTTGCTTTTGTTTGGAGAAATCGTCTGCATAAACAATCAATTAAGAAAAGTAAAGTCAAGTTCGTTAACCAGGAAAATCAGATCATTGGCAATGGGGATTCATCTGAAGTGAAAATTAAAAAAAATCTCTAGCGGCCACAATTTTCCATTTTTTGCAACTAAACCTAGTATACTTATGCCAATGAAATAAAACGAGGAAGATGTTGTCCAAGAATTAGATAAATCGGTCGATTAGGACTTCAGGTTTACTTGAAAGCCGTAATTTAATAATCGCTTTAGTGGACGTCGAATTTGTTTTACGATGTAATTAATATATGTAAGTTATATATTCCGTAAATCAGAAAATTCTAGTCATAAATTTGACTTGTTAAGTTTAGTTTGTGCGGTAGGCCTACTTGCGTGGAGGACCTTTTTTTTTTAGTTCTGTAGAGACTTCATTTAAAAGGTAAAAAAGTCTAGCATAAAAATGCTATGATTGCAATGAAGAATCTGCCCTAGGGCTGAACACTGTAAAAAATTATATCTATTGTCTATTCAATAAGTGCATATTAAAATAGATTTGTGAAAGCTCTATCCTTAATTTGATTTTATAAATAGTTGTAAAGAGATTCTGCATTATAAATTAGTGTTATAGTGCAGCATTGTTCACTGGGGCGAGTGCTAACACGGAGCTTCACACACAGATGTCTCCAGCAGTAACATGCTTGGCTGCTCTTTCTTTTATATTCCTCCCTCACCCCTAGTGGGTCGATGGCGTCGCGATGCCAGGCATCGTAAAGCGCAACATTCAACCCCCTCCTCGTGCCGACAAAACAAAAAGAATAAGAGAAAGAAGTCTTGACTTTCTGAGCTTTGTTCAAACCACCCCATCCGCCTTCTCATACCACTCTTTCACTTTTTTATTCGTAAAATCGTTAAGTTTTGTATCGGAGAAATTGTGTTGTTGGTGTGCGAAAAGGAAATATTGGCTTAGCGAGGGAAGGAATGCTTCATTGTGGAGCTGTCATCTACACTTCTAACACTTCACAACTTACACACTACACTACTTGCAGTTCCTAAGTCTCCTCAGCGTAGGTTCCCGATTTCTCTAGATGACTGAAACGAGATGTCATCTGGGATGTCAGTCCTGCCTGACGGCCGAATTTGTCCTCAGAATATACGTCTGATACTCATGTCAGTTGGAGGCTGAGTCACCGCCAGGTCCATGATGGGATCAGAAAGTTTACTTGCAAGGGAACTGACAACTATTGTATACCTAAACTTATAGTCCAGTCCTGGTATTTGTAGCCATCTTGGTGAAACCTAAGGCATGTGGCAGGAGTTGGTGATCAAAGTAGTAGCCCTGCAAAAAACATTTTTTTGTATTGTAAGCCCATGTTTTCTCTTTACAGATATTTAGGCGCTCTCCCCCTACAGGGAAGAATTTGAACCATACTAATTTAGTTACACTTGTTTTCGTATAGATGCCATTTTGAGTGGCCCGTGGTCAGCGTTCCGCCTCATACTGACATCTAGGGAACCAAGGTAGTACTAGGACGGGAATATTCGGTAAATTTTGCTTAGAGGCCTTTTCATTCAGGCTTATGGATTTTTTACGAGCCTGAAAATCTTCAGACTCGGGATCCACGACTTAAAGTCCCTCCCGGAGGACTTGCTCCTTGGATTTTTCCATCCTAAAAAATGCATCGACCCCGGTCGGGTTTGAACCTGCGACCCTCGGGACCGGAGGCAAGGAGCATTACCACTAGTCCACCGCGGCAGACAAAAAAATATGTTCTTATTAATAATAATAATAATAATAATAAAATAAATTTTATAAAAACAACACTATTCTATAATGAACGCTCCAAACATATGAGAAAACGTAAGTATTCACTAACATAGAACAAGTAGATAACAAACTAGTAACTATTATGTTTTCAAAACTGAGTGTAGTTACTGGCACTCACCCTCCCCTCTTACCGCACCATACAACATAGACCCCTCAAATGAGGCTACAGAAGCCACAACTGAACTATAGACTACCTCAAAATGTCTCCCAGACAATCGTTGTGATGTACCAAGGCCGTGATAAAAAATATACATCTGGCTTTATTATTGAAACGCACAAAAAAATCGAAGCCAGAATCCAACAAAGGCAATCTACCGTGCAAAGCAGATGGACTCCCTGCGAAATTAAAGCCTAGTGATGTGTGGCGGGACGCGGCGTGTGGACATATCAGTGTTATCCATTGCACCAGATCAGAAATTGTATTGCTTTCCTGTAGTTTAAATGAGAGCTTTGGTGCTGGATTTTAGTGAATTGCAGTTAAAAAGGCACATACTTTTTCGGACACGATCTTGGTACATTGCAATGCTTCTCTGGGAGATAATTCAATGTAGATTTCGGCATGTAATGGGTGACATTTCCCTGGTAAGTTCAAACAAAATTGTGAATTAAAAATAAATATACTACTATACACACTGTCTAATATGATTTATTACCTTTATGTAACAATTATAAGTTGGCCTAATAATAAGGCAAATAAATAATAATGTGTATTATAACAGTTAATCTATTGATCTCATTGGTTCCGAATTTTAGGACATAAAGTTATATTGGTAGAAGATTTCATACGCTGGAGCAACAACTTTTTAGTTAGATTTTCTTAGAATACGGGGGGAGGGTTAAACCTGGTAATCTCTTTTGCTTAATACTTAGAATACATACTTTTAGTTGTACAACATCCATTATTCCTTACTTATACGCCAAAATTTGGTGGTAAATAAATAAATTAATAGACTCTATATTCTACTGTCTCACACTTCTAGATGATAGTGCTTTCCATGAAGAATCCAATGACACCTCAAACTCCATTTAGAAATAAAAGTGATACTTGGTTCTAACCCTGTACCCTTTTTTTTTCTAGTACTGGAGAATTAAGAACCCAACCTAAACTATTTACATTATGCCACGTTTAGAGTGAGGGGAAGTGGTGTTAAAGTTTTAGAATCAAAGTCAATTTAAGAAGTTATGAAATTATTAAATTAAATTAAATTAAATTAAATTAAATTACAGTGTAATGGTTGAAGTACGTTATTGCTCCTCGCAACTTAACATGTTACAAATTATAAAGAATATAACGAACTCACTAGTACTAACGGACTCGGAGGTTCATGGTTTGCGCGGACAAATGTTTCTACATACATCCCTATCCTGAGCTAATATTTTCCGATCATTCCCAACTAATTTCACTTCTGTCAAATAATGGTTAACACTATTCCACCATCTCATTCTTGCATTTTCCTATATACTGGGCTCTTTCCCTCGGTTTTCCCACAAAACGTTTACATTCGAGTTACATATCCAGCCCGCATAGTCATCGAGACTTAATATTGTTCTTATTACATCTAGTTTCTCATTACAGCTGACTGTTATATAGTCTTCTCCATTCGCCTGTCTGTTCTCCTCTTTTTAGTCCAAAAAATTTCCTACCAACTTTATTCGAAATCTCTCTTTCTCCCTTAAAATAAGGGATCATGTTTCGCACCCTTATAATAGGCCTATAGCTGGAAGAATAGCACTTTTATAATATTTTGAAAAATGGATCTCGCATTGAACAAATGCCTAGATCTAAACCAACACCTTACCCTTCAGTGAAATGCCACATAGAGTAAAAGTAAAGTGATCCCACAACAGACCCGGAGGCCCTTGGGGTAGTAGGAGGTTAAGACTCCCACTTTTTTCTAGACAATCGGCACTTTATGTCAGCCGGGTTGTCAGCCCTGCGTGACGGCCGCCTTTACCCCCAGAACTAGCGTCTGGTACTCATTTCCGTTAGAGGCTGAGTCGACCCCAGGCCATAGTGCCGCCAGAGGGTTTGGGTCAGTTTAAAAATCCTGACCCCAAAGGGACTTGAACCCTGGACCCTCCGGCTTGTAGCTCAGTGCATTAACCACTACGCTACGGCGTGCCCCTGCCATATAGAGTTAAAATTCAAAATTATGAATGACAATAGACTTCAAACAGTGGCCAGAAACAAAAAAAAAAATGGGAATGCCTAATAAAACATGCTGATATACCGAACATACCAAGTAAAACAGAAGTAGCACATTTTAGGATGACAACGGGCCACGACTGCCTGGCAAAACACCTTCACAAAATCAATGTTCTGCCTTCATCGAAATGCATTTTATGCAACCACCCTGATGAAGAAATGGACGAAGGTCATCTGAACAACTGTATCGCTGTCAACATGAAGATTCTAAGACCTCAAAGTATTGTTGAGCAAGACTGCTAATGACTTCAGTGTTAGATGCAGCACATTAGAAAACAACAACATATTTTTAATTTAACTGCACCGCTGTAACTTACCATTTACCATTTACTCGTCGGTGCAAATAATTTTCCCGGAGAATACTCAATACAGTCGGTTTATGATTCTCTTTACGAATGTAACACGTAGAGCCTAACACTATTACAAAAGGAACTTGTGAAACACACAAGTTGATATTTAGTCTATAGCCGGGCCCAAGTATAGACTTAGTTTATCCTTCCTGTCCCGCGCCGTAGCCGAGCGGTTAAGGTAGGAAGCCTTGGCGCAGAGCTACGGGACTTGCGCTGGTTCGAGTCTCCATGGGGGAAGAAATTTTCTCATGGTATTTCGGCCAGTATGGGACCGGTGCCCACCCAGCATCGTGAGGCAATTGGGTAGCTACAATAAGTAGCGGCTCCAGGTTGAGGAACCAGCTATAACGGCTGGGGGACTCGACATGCTAACCACATGTCACCTCTACACTGGCTGTTGATCATCTACCTCTGTGATTGACACATGTGGATGTGAAGGGCCAGCAGCCGGCTGGTAAAAGGGCAACCGCTGAAAAGTGGAAAGACCCTCAATCGGAACTTATCCTTCCTGAAACCAGGCACCTCTAGTGCTTTGTTATTCATAATGTTCTAGAAAGTTAATCATATATCCGATTGAGGGTCTTTCCACTTTTCAGCGGTTGCCCTTTTACCAGCCGGCTGCTGGCCCTTCACATCCACATGTGTCAATCACAGAGGTAGATGATCAACAGCCAGTGTAGGGGTGACATGTGGTTAGCATGTCGAGTCCCCCAGCCGTTATAGCTGGTTCCTCAACCTGGAGCCGCTACTTATTGTAGCTAGCCAATTGCCTCACGATGCTGGGTGGGCACCGGTCCCATACTGGCCGAAATACCATGAGAAAATTTCTTCCCCTATGGAGACTCGAACCAGCGCAAGTCCCGTAGCTCTGCGCCAAGGCTTCCTACCTTAACCGCTCGGCTACGGCGCGGGACAAATCATATTTGATTTAGCTAATATAATTTCTTATAGCAATCATGGGAAGAAGAGGGAACTAATACTTAGGTTTAAGACTATAATGAAACACCTAAGCAAATGACTACAAGCTTAACTAAAGAGAATACAGTTAATGTAATGAATAATAAATATAACATTTAGCTGTATCATTGAACATAATTAAATGTGAACACAACGAACAGTCGTTAATATTACACAATAATACAAAATCACTCATGCATGCCGTTCACTCTGGAAATTAAACATCTTCTCTTTACAGCTGTTCCAATAAAAATAGTTCCGGGCAAGGGATCACTTGTTCGATATCCTCCCGTGTTAACGTAGCTTCGAGTGTTGAAGTTTGAAAGCTTCGTTCCGCGAACATTACGCATCGCACATACATTCCACGAATGATGACGTAATAGGAGAGGGGAAGGAATTGTAGAGCAGAGATCACACAAACGGCACAGAGTCTACAAAATAACGCCACACGCAGCAATATTCACGTCATCACGGTTCATAACTTTTTTAGAGAAATTTTGACAAGTATCTCTGTAATGCATGTAAAATATACAAAAATTGAATGGGTTGAAAAATGTCCATTTCTCCTTGGTCAGCAAAATTGTATTATAGGATTACAATGACATTTCTGCTAATCGTTGTAGGACTAGTTTGAGGAATTAGTTGTGCAACTATTAAAAATATTAGTCAGATATTGTCTTACATTTGAAAGGAAAATCTTAAACCCTATATTTTCCAAAAACCAAAATGTCCAAGAATGATTATGTACATGAGGACAATATTTAGGTCGGGCACACACGTTACGGTATACCTGTCAGGTAAAACTACACAGGTAAACCGGAAAGGTATACTAGAGCACGCACACGCTACGGTAAACCGGAAGATTTTAACTCAGTCGAGAGATGGTGAGCAAACAAGAAGACAACTCTCTACTCAAGGAACTAGCCACAACTAAACGATTTGTATGTAATCACTAGTCACATATGCTTTCCCTTTGCTTATACATGGATAAAATTGAACTCGAAACTTACTTATCACATATGAAAATATATAATTACATATTTTTACATATTTGATCATAATTGCATAGTTTCAGATATTTTAAAGATTTGTTATGCAAATTTACATATTATGGCTCTTAATTAAAAACTATTTTCATAAGTGGAAAATCACTTAAAGCTATATTTGTTTACACTAAAAAAACTCAGATATCTGATTGTACACTGAAACTGTTTTTTCCAGCCTATATAAAATATGGTGAGAAACGGTCAAAGAATTCCATTCACTAAACACGAAAAACATAGATACAGGAAGACACTAAAGACTTGAGTACGCCTATAGGGTTCCACATCTCTTTTAAAACATGAACTATCTAATCTGTTTATGAATGAAATATCAGAAATATATAGGGAGCACACCTTGGTATAGTTGATTAAGGCAATATGCTACAAGCTGGAAAATCTAGGGTCGAGACCCGATGGGGTCAGGATTTTTAAACTGCTTAATATTCTGACGGGGGCACGCCGTAGCGTAGTGGTTAAGGCACTGAGCTACAAGCCGGAGGGTCGAGGGTTCAAGTCCCGTTGGGGTCAGGATTTTTAAACTGACCCAAACCCTCTGGCAGCACTATGGCCCTGGGGTCGACTCAGCCTCTAACTAAAATGAGTACCAGACGCTTGTTCTGGGGTAAAGGCGCCCGTCACGCAGGGCTGACAACCCGGCTGACATAAAGTGCCGATTGTCTAGAAAAAGTGGGAGCCTTAACCTCCTACTACCCCAAGGGCCTCCTGAGGCCTGTTGTGGGATCACTTTAAACTTTTAATATTCTGACGACAATTATGACCCTGGGGTTGATTCAGCCTATAAAAAATGAATACCAAACTATGTTTGGGGGTAAAGACGGCTATCACACAAGAATGAAATTTCTTACCGATTGTCTAGAAATATTGTCTATAAAGATCTCTTACCGATTGTCTATATTCTCTAGAAATATTCGGAAGACCTGTAGTGGGATCATTTTGTAATAGAAACATGACAATATCCTTCTTACCACGTTGTCAAGTATTTAACTGTCCCTTTCCTTCAAATTTGATATATCTTAAAGTTTAATCCTTTAATTGGCAAAACACAAATTTCTCGTGCTAGTTATTTAAATGTTGTGGACCGCACTGAAAACAAAATCACGCATAACTGTTATTAATTTTATTGTGTAAATCAACACACATTTAAGTTATTACTGTTTTCTTCTGTTTCATTAATAATATTAAATAAATCGAACCAATTGATGGATCCTATAAGGTACATTGCCAATTTAAAGAGTTAATATACATTTATATCAAATTAAATTATAACGTATTTAATATCAGCATATTTAAAGGAATTTTTATGTAATCTTACATATTTTACATAATGTTATTACATAAATATATACATATTTTGCATGTTAATATGACATAAAAATCCTAGCTTTACAGGCGCACCGGAGCCTGACCCCACACACGCTCAGGTCTACACGCCTGCACAGGTAGAAATAATTGAATTTTCGTTCTTCTCCGGTCGCCTGCGCAGGTCGCTACGCCTCTGCAGCGGCTGGCACACACGCTTCGGTTTACCTGTACAGGTAAACCTTTCCGGTATACCGTAACGTGTGTGCCCGGCCTAATAGTACATCACAGCTACAGTCTCAATGTCCATTAGATTGAAATGTCAAAAACCAGAATATCAAAAGGCTCTACTCATTTAATGCATACGTTTTCTAAAACTGAACTACTAACCAACTAACTAACTCACTGGCACTATCAAACCCATAGGTTCATGGCCACGCAGACATAAGTTATCCATTCACCCCTATCCTGAGCTAATGTTTTCCAATCATTCCCTGTATAACCTACTTCCCTCAAAATATATCTTATTCTCCCACCTCATTCTTGGTTTACCAACTGGACGTTTTCCCTCTGGTTTTCCTACAAGAAGCTTCCCCATTCGTGCCATATGTCCTGCCCACCGCAGTCTACGGGACTTAACTGTTCTTTTTTATATCTGGCTTCCTATAAAGATCATGTAGTTCACTGTTATGTAGTCTTTTCCATTCACCTGTCTGTTCGTCTCTCTTTGGTCCAAATATTTCCTTGTCTTCTTGTAAGCCCATGTTTCCCTTAACAGAGATTTAGGCGCTCTCCCCATACAGGGAAGAATTTGAACTATGCTAATTTAGTTACACTTGTTTTCATATAGATGCCATTTGAGTGGTCCGTGGTCAGCGTTCCGCCTCATAATGACATCCAGGAAACCAAGGTAATATTAGGACGGGAAAATTCGGTAATTTTTGCTCAGGCTTAAGGATCTTTTACGAGCCTGAAAATCTTCAGACTCGGGACCCAAGGCTTAAAGTCCCTCCCAGAGGACTTTTGCTCCTTGGATTTTTCCATCCTAAAAAAATCCATCGACCCCGGCCGGGTTTAAACCCGCGACACTCGGGACCAGAGGCAAGGAGCATAACCACTAGTCCACCGCGGCCGATCCAAATATTTTCTTAAGAACTTTATTCTCAAACACTCATAATCTCCTTTCCTCCCTTAAAGTAAGAGTCCATGTTTCGCATCCATATAATATAACTGGTAGAATAATAGTTTTATACTTCTCTTCTAATTATGATGCAGCTGCATATTTAATATGATAGCCAGTTCCTCGAAAATATATAATTGTTTCACTCCTTACATCATGTAGTGTTATAGGCTAGTTCGACGTTGATTTTGATTTGTAATATTCATTTTATTCAAAGTTCCATAATATAAGTGTGTCACCACTTGCTTGGATAATTTGCGTCCATACACTTGCCTTTAATCATCCTTTAAATATTATAGAAACCTCGATAGTGATGCATGGTGGACATAAAAGTGCAAACAGTGATTTTCTTTTATTGTTGTATAATCAATTGCTACAAACTGTTTTCTATTATATCTTGCAAGCAGTACTTGCTTACATTCGTACACTATATAATGCAATCTGGGAGCCATTTGCATTGTAGGATTCTTACATCTTAATATATAAATTGCTATGTTCAACGTATTTTTTAGAGCATCAGTCACTGCAAGATAATGCTCTGACCTATTCAGAATATTAAAAAGGAGGAGCTTTCTTTAATATGATAAACTTAAGTTGATAACTATCTAGGTGAGACACGACTGTGATTGGTTGTAAAACAAAATTCTTTGAAACGTGAGTGGTCATTGACTCCCATTTGGGGGATAAATTAAATAGTCCTAATATTTTTTTTCTTTCTCATGTTGCAATTATAATTTCATAATTTTTCATTAGACGCTATATATATATATATATATATATATATATATATATATATATATATATATCCATCTATCCAGCCATAGTAATTCTGTCCGAAGGCAGGTCCTTCACTGTAGTCATGCTTGCAGCTTTACTAGGGAATTGTAGGTGTGGTAGCTTCCCGTTGCATTCCACACCGGTGAATGATGATGATGAAGATGGTGATGATAATGATAATGATGATGACGGCCATATGATTTCGGGGATCGTTGCGGCCTTAAAGTTTTCCTGACATTTGTCTTACAGGTGAGGAAAAACCCCGATAAAAACCTCGCCCAGAAAAACTGCCCCGACCGGGGATCGAACCCGGGCCCGCTGCGTGACAAGGCAGCACGCTACCTCGAGACCACAGCGGTGGACATATGTATATATATACATATATATATATATATACACACACACAATATAATAAATTTTTGACATTAAGCTATGAAAGCTTTAATATGACATGATAAGAAAAATGAATGCCTTTCTTATATATAAGAAAGATAAATGTTTGAATTTGCCTGGTGGTGTAATGGATAGCATGCAGGGGTACCAACCCAGAGGTCCGGGTTCAAATCCCGTTCAGGCATTTATTTTTCTTATCATATCATAGTCCACCGCTGTGGTCTCGAGGTAGCTTGCTGCCTTGTCACGCAGCGGGCCCGGGTTCGATCCCCGGTCGGGGCAGTTTTTTTGGGTGAGGTTTTTATCGAGGTTTTTCCTCACCTGTAAGACAAATGTCAGGAAAACTTTAAGGCCCAAACGGTCCCCGAAATCAAATCATATGGCCATCATCCTTATCATTATCATCCTTACCATTATCATTATCATCATCATCCTTCACCGGTGTGGAAAGCAACGGGATGCTACCACACCTACACAATTCCCTAGTAAAGCTGCAAGCGTAGCATGAAAATGCTATGATTGCAGTGAAGGACCTGCCTTCGGGCAGAATTACTATGGATGCATCATATGTATACATAGCAATTAAATGTGACTACAGACCTTATTAATGTTGTGCATATGCTCAGTTACCTTATTATCTATATAAAAATACAGATAAATAGGGAAAATGTTGTTTATAATTGAATAATGAATGACTTCTAATTGATAGCGATTGTTTGTGAAATAAACCAAATATTTAGAGAACTAAGTATAAAATAGTCATATTAATGCATTCTCTTGATATACCAAGACTGAAGGCATTCGAAACTGTAATT
Organism: Diploptera punctata; assembly: GCA_030220185.1. NCBI lineage: Eukaryota > Metazoa > Arthropoda > Insecta > Blattodea > Blaberidae > Diploptera > Diploptera punctata. The sequence goes on along the minus strand of JASPKZ010000813.1, from coordinate 1,431,442 downwards.
ATTCTGTAACTAGATCTATATAACCAAGTATGAGATTCAATGACGGATTAGATTCAACATGATTTTCATAAATGTAAGTCACTTGGTCCACCACTGTGTCATTACCCCGGTTCGATCCCCGGTCAGGAAATGTTTCCTGGGTATGATTTTTCGGAGTTTTTATTCACCTGTAAGACAAATGTCAGGAAACTTTAAGACCAAAATAGTCCCTAAACCCATTTGGTCATCAAAAAATCACCTACATCACTTTTATCATTTTAGAATGAATGGTGTGTCTTGCCTTAAATGTGCGTGGGGTAGTCTTCATGTCGTTCTGGCGTAAATAATCAACTCAGATAATCGTATAATACTTCACAATAACTTTAAGTGCTTCTACATTATTATTATATACAACTTTCCTCATTAGAGGATTGCCTCAAGGACAAAGTGATACAGTCAATTTTTTTTGAATTTATGAAATACATTTTGCAAATACATTTAAAAAATTCAAATTGTATGCCTATTGAAGTATACTTACTACAAAGTAGAAATTTTGTAAAAATGGTTTCTTAAAATTGAAATTGATCCTCTAATGCCAGCGATGGCAATTTTATAAAGATACACCCTGTTCAAATCTAAGGAATTCCAAAAAAATTGGCTAGGAATCCTGGTATAGTACCTCTTGCCCCGATCATCAATCATGTGACAGTTATACTATCTAGTTGGTATTTATGTTTGTAATAGTCAATTGTTGGCTCATATATGGCTTTCTTTTCACAGTCAACTTCCTCAGGTTGGCCACTATGTGTCTCAAAACGAATTGTGGGATTCAATATCTTACCAATTTTAGAAGTTGGTCTAAATGCAATAATATATATTCGTCTGTTACTTCCATTAGTGGCCAGTATCAATCCACTCACAATTTTCACTAATAATTAATCTTGATTTAAAATTTGCCTAGCACACAATTATTTTTACAGTCTCTGATGAGTTCACTCGCTGCAGTTCTCTCTCTCTCTCTCTCTCTCTCTCTCTCTCTCTCTCTCTCTCTCTCTCTCTCTCTCTCTCTCTCTCTCTCTCTCTCCCTCTCTCTCTCTCCCTCTCTCTCTCTCTCTCCCTCTCTCTCTCTCTATCTCTCTCTCTCTGTCTGCTCACTATTCGCTGTCATAACACAACTGACTCGCTTTCCGCCCGACCACAGATTATAGAGGACGGGAGGGAACTTTCTAGGCTTGTGATACAGACCTTTCCAGTATAGAAGTTTCTGGCCACCGATCGTTCCTGAAAGGGGAAGCATAAGCCCGTAGAGATCTCTGGAATGGGAGTCTAGATATTTCGATGATCTGCGCGGATCTTTCGACTCATGAGTCGGCGGCTCAACAAATAAATGTATTTCTACCAATGCGAGATCACTATTCTCACCTTCTCCCGGGAAATTTAGACGTTGTTATTAAGACGCTCACATACGATTCATAGTATTTTATTATTACTCATTATTGTTTAACAGGTTTCCTAACACCCTCCTCCACTCAATCTACTACCAGTCCCCTCCACATTCCTCTGGCACCCTAAATCTACATCAAATGAGGTAAAATTACTTAACTTACTTATTTAATACAGGCTTTCCACTTTACAGCAGTTTGCCCTTGATTCCTGCTTTCCAGAGATTCCTATTTCCCATTATCCATCTTCCATACCCCTTTTCATCATGGCATCATATATTCCCTCATAGGCCTACCATGTTCTTCTACTTCTCCTCTCTTCCTTCTGCCTGGTACCATCCAATCCAACACCTGTTTAGGCCACTGGTCTTCCGACATCCGTTGTACATGTCCATACCACTGTAGAGCTCTCTTTGTTATCCTATCGATAACAGTTTCTTGTGCATTCATTTCTTGTCTAATATATGTATTTATAATATGTTGTAGCCTGGATATTCTCATACTTCTCCGTAATCCATCCATTTCTGTCGCCAAGATTAATTTCTGCATCCTTTCATTTATTGTCCAGCTTTCTGATGCATATGTAAGTATACTTTCTATTATTCTCTGTATAATCTCTTTTTTTTGGTCAAATTTCTATTCCATGAAGGACCATTCAGGGATCTAATCGCCTTCCTTGCATAATTTACTCTGTTAATAATATATTTTTCACAAGTACCAGATGTATCTATTTATAGATCCAAGATATTTAAATTCTTCAACACGTTTAATTATCATATTATTTATTTGTAGGTCTTCTGAATTTTCTCCGATTACCATATATTCTGTTTTAATATAATTTATCTTCAGTCCACCTACCTCAATGCATCTACCAACTTTCTAATCATATATTCTATATCTTCTTTATCTTGTCCTAATATAATCTGGTCATCAGTGACCAGTAAACGGTCATTAATGATTCCCATTCCCCTACCTGACTTATTCCATTTCATTAATACATCTTCTAAATATATCTTGAACAATTTGGAGACATCCCACTTCCTTGTCTTAATCCTTTTGTTATATCAATGAGCTAAACTAATAATAATACTAATAATAATAATAATAATAATGATAAAGATAATGATAAATTAATGATAATGATGATGATGATGATGATAATAATAATAATAATAAGAAGAAGAAGAAGAAGAAAATTACACAAAACACAAAGTTAAGATAAATATCATTAATGAATATTAAAACAGTGTTTAATAATGTATTCACACTTAATATTTGAGGTGCGTTTATTATTTACATGTTATGTTGCTAATTTCATATTTCTAGGTTAATATTAAAAACAAAAACAAAAAATAAAATAAATCGACGTACTAGGGATTTAGACTTTTTTGAAATGACAGGACATACTAAACAAATGACAGCGGTTCTGTCGGTGGTTTGAAACGAACAATGACAAAACAATGGAAGGTCGATGATGGAAAACCGCGCGTCAGTACCGAGATATTTTGAACACTTTTAATATTGCATTTGTCATCCAATCCCATTGTTAAACACAGCATTTGCATCAGGGGCGACAGTAATAATATTAAAGAGGAAATGTCTCCAGAGAGACAATAAATTTCTTTCTTTCGCGAGCAACATTTTTGTTTTCGTAGCTTCTTCAATATTCTTCATTTCTTAACAAACAAAACAAAATAAACTATTTATAAAATAAATTCCTATCTAAGATATTTTATTATAATTTGATTGCGCAGTCGTTTAACTTACTTACTCACTGGCACTATCGAACCCGTAGGTTCATGGCCGCACGGACATAAGCTCTCCATACATCCCTATCCTGAGCTAATGCTTTCCAATCATTCCCTGTATAATTTACTTCCCTCAAATCATATTTAATGTTATTCTCCCACCTCATTCTTGGTCTACCAACTGGGCGTTTTCCCTCTGGCTTTCCTACAAGAAGCTTCCATGCAAGTCTTTCATTCCCCATACGTGCAACATGTCCTGCCCATCGCAGTCTACGCGACTTAACTGTTCTTATTATATCTAGTTTCCTATAAAGACCATGTAGTTCATTGTTATGTAGTCTTCTCCATTCACCTGTTTGTTCATCTATCTTTGGTGCAGTCGTTTAACTATATAATGAAAATAATATTGGACAATTATTTAATACTACATCAGATTATCATTACTGTAACACAGCATTGAACAGACATGGTATTACCAATCAATCAATCAATCAATCAACGAAAAAATCTGCATAGAATGCGGCTTTTGAGGCGGGTACTATGCAGTTCTGTCGACACTGTAAATTTTGTCGACATGGGTACGAAGGCCGAGCCCATTAACCCCACGTGTTTTAAATTAGTTAGTGTCTGGTGACACTTAATAATTAGTTAGTGTCTGGTGACACTTAATAATTAGTTAGTGTCTGGTGACACTTAATAATTAGTTAGTGTCTGGTGACACTTAATAATTAGTTAGTGTCTGCTGACACTTAATATGATGCTATTGTTAATGTGTAGTATGGTTTGTATTCTTTGTTTACTTACTCTAACCATAGTTGACACGTGCAGCTGGTTTGGCTCAGTTAAAGGTATTATTTGGGTTTGTGTATGCTTATTGTTTTGTAATTTTGTATATTGGTTTGTTTATTGTTATTATTAGTTTATGTTTATATTTGTATGTGATTATTTGTTTGCGATCCATTTGAGAAGTTCGTTCCCTCATGCTGACAGTATCTGATAAGAAATGAAATGAAATCTCTATCACAACCCCTCCAATCTCTCCACCCGAGCGATTCATGTGTTATGATTTTGAATTTTGAAAAGGGATTTCGTTGTGGGTTTTTATTTACTAATGGTTGCAAGGGTTCTACTCCGACAATTGTCTTATTATTACTAAGGGTACCACTAGGACCTTAGTGGAGTAGGCGGCCCCGGGGCCATTGAATCCGTTTGGTTCCATTTTATATTCTTTTGGGATTGCGGCTGTGGCCGACTTTATATTTCACTCCAGCATTTGCTGCTTGAGTCAGGGAAACCACAGGAAACCTGACTAGACTGTGACTCTGCGTAAAATTCCGAGAATGACCAAAATCGGGGGCCTTTTAATACCACCAATCGAAAGAGGTATAAATATGCTCTATTTGATAACTCTATGGCGCGACAGGCCATTGACCTACAAGCCAACTGTTGGTCTCTCATCCTCCTGTTCCATTTAATAGACGTAGGCGATTTACCAGCAGTATATGGGTGATGTATGTTCAAGCATGTCGGGTCTTCAGCCGTTATATTTGCTTTCTCTACCAGGAGCCACTTCTTATTGTAGCTACCTGCAATCCATCCGATAGTCCCATACTGGTTGTCTCCTCTGGGGACTCGATCCATCGTATGTCCCTTAACTTTGTGCTAAGACATTGATGCCTTAGATCACTGGGCTATGGCGCGGGAGCTTTGTGATTTCATGATGCTATCTAAACTGCTCAAAAAAATTAGGGGATATTGTAGAATAACCTATTAAGACTATGTTTTTTGGAATAGTATTAGATGCAATCACTTTCTATTACTCCAAGATAATGTAAATAAAAGTTTGAAGTTGTTACGTAACCTCGGTACCACACCAGAGGGCAGTGTCTGTACTGTTGATGTGAAAGGGTGGTGTGGGGGTGAATGTTTTGTTGCTGTTTTTAAATCCAGTCCAGTTTTCAGTTAGTGAATGACTTGCCTCGACAACGTGATTTACCTGAACCAATGGCTTGGAGGGCCATAGGAAGGATGGAAGCTGGACAGACAACAAGAGGTGGCACAAGCCATTGGGGTGTCTCAAAGCGTGATTTCCAGTCTTTGGAATCATTTTCAAAGAACATACTGTTCACAGAAGAGCCGGACAAGGTCGACCAAGGGCAACAACAGCAAGGGATGACCGTTACCTCTTGTTAACAGCCCGTCGGAATAGACAGCAGAATGCAACTCAACTGCGAAATACACTTCAAACAGCAACAGGACGTAGGGTGTCAACTCAAACTGTCCCTAATCGACTGCATGGAAGTGGTCTCTATGCCCGTAGGCCCATGGTGTGTACCAGGTTAACTCCACAACACCGTAGAGATCGCAGAAACTGGGCGGAGGAACATCGTGGGTGGAGGCATGCTGAATGGAGATCAGTTCTTTTTTCTGATGAGTCGCGATTCAACATGGAATGTGATAGTCGGCGTGTATTCATCTGGAGATAAAAAGGGACACGAATCAATCCAGCTTTTGTACGTGAAAGATCCCCATATGGTGGCGGTGGATTGATGGTGTAGTGGTGGACGTACGGACCTCTGCGTTATCCAAGGTGGTACTTTGACTGCGGTAAAGTATAGAGATGAGATTCTCCGACCTTTTGCCGTGCCTTATGCTGATGCCATAGGTGATTCTTTTCTTTTTATGGACGATAATGCACGACCCCACAGAACTGGCTTGGTGGACGACATGCTGGAAGTGGAGGGTATCGAGCGTATGCAATGGCCAGCTTCCTCCCCGGTCTTAAATCCGATTGAGCATGTGTGGGATGCATTAGGCAGGTGCATTGCAGGCAGACCAGCACCTCCCACAACTGTTCCAGAGCTGCACATTGCTCTTATGGAAGAGTGGCCACGTATCCCACAAGAACTCATTGCTAACCTCATTGCATCAATGCCATACAGGTGTGAGGCAGTGCTGGCCGTTCGAGGAGACCATACACCATACTAAAGAAACATTTTCACCCATGTTAATGTTGCTTTGAGATTTGCCATATTCCTAATCAGGATCTCTTTGACATCTGGTGTGGTACAGAGGTTACGTAATGACTTCAAACTCTTGTTGACATTCTTTTGGAGTAATAGAAAGTGATTGCATTTAATACTGTTCCTAAAAACATAGTCTTAATAGGTTATTCTACAATATCCCCTAATTTTTTTGAGCAGTGTACTTGATATAATAAAAATAGACTTAAGATTCGTTAATATATTTAGCTAATGCATTGTATAAAACCATAGATTAATTCATTGTAGTTTATTACTTTCTTTGTATTTTTTCTTTATTTTCTTTTTATGTATAGTAGATTCGAGCTGTTACTCCTTTCTGTATTCATTATATCATTAATTTAATTTTTATTGTATTTAATTTTATTGTATTATTAGACATTATTTTCATTATTATTCAATTTGACAGATAATTAATTGTTTAGTATGACTATTATTGTAATTTTTTGTATTTATATGTAAGATATGTTTGTCCTGGTGAGTGGAAGAGAAGGCCACATTGGCTTAACTCCACCAAGCTAAATAAATCTATTCTAAATAAATATATTCTATATTTTCTAATTTAATGAACTTCCGTTCAAGATTAGTTTCAGTATACGTTTAAATGGCAGTGTTAAACAAAACATCAGAGCATCACTAAAAGTCAAGGGAAATTATACATTAAAGATGATACCATATCAGTGTGCAAGCGACGTGGAAATCAAATGTGATCTTCTTCTTCTTCTTAAACTTAATTTGTAGGATTTTCATCCTGTTTATTTCCAAAATCACTCCTCGGAGGAAGACGTACTGGATGTGCATTCACTGTCTATCCATCTCTTGGCTGGACTTTCTCTTGTTCTTCTCCCGTCCATTGGTCTATCTTCTTTAGCTCTTTTTGCAAGCCGGTTTTCTTCCATTCTTTCTATATGACCCTTCCAATATTTTCGTCTATCTTTAATAAATTTGGTTATGTCTTGAATATCGCATTTGTCCCTAATTTCTGTGTTGTGTATTTTATCAAATAATGTTTTCCCCTGAATAGTTCTTAAGATTTTCATTTCGCATGTGCTTATTATTTGTTTAGTTTTTGTTGTATCAGCCCTAGTTTCTGCTCCTTATATGACAACTGGTCGAACTATCGTTTTGTATATGCGAGTTTTGCTTTCTATTGACAAATGTTTGTTGCGCCAAATTAAATATTTCATATACCCTGATATTTGTGCTGCTTTATCAGCTCATGTGATCATATGCAAAAAAAAAAAATATATATATAGGCATATTAAAGGACACGTCCACATGAGCTATGTAATTATGAAATAAACGAATTTTGTAAATTATCATAATTTAAAATGTCCGCTGGGCTGTAGATGAGAAAAAACCTTTATAAAAACTACTTCAAACATTATGGGGTCATTCCATAACAAATCAAAACAAAAAAGTGGAATTTTCAACCAGACCGTCTTCGATGTTCATGAAATGTTGTAGGGCGATAAAACTCCTCATGAATAGTTCTGGGAAATATTAATGAATTATAGGCCTATGCATCTTTAAGAAATTCTAATCCTCATGCAAAAGTAGGAATCTCCAAATTCGTGGCTCTTAGACTAAAAAGCTGCATTCTAGCTGGAGCAAGTAGACATGTGCTGTATGTGTCTGTATCTCTTATCAAAATGTAATACTCATGCTGGATACAATTACAGTTTCTGGTTTACGTACATTTTTGGTTAATCCGTCTTTATACCTTTGGACTTATTAGCATTATTTTGGTTAATGTACTGTATAATCCTCCTGAGACAAAATGTCTGTTCATGAAATGCGAAGAAGGTCCTGGACAGCAGAATATTAAACAGGATTTAAAGAAATGTTTCGAAGAACACTTCATTGAATTAGTGACCTTCAAACGGTGGTTGACGACATTGAGAATTCCATATTCTGATAAGCGAAATTGTGAACGATCAAGAGTCTAATATGCAGTTTTATGTTTTTGTACCAAAAAGAGGCGAACAGACAGTTGAATGGAGAAGATTACGTAACAGTGAACTACATGGTCTTTATAGCAAGCCAGATATAATAAGAACGGTTAAGACTCGTAGACTGGGATGGACAGGACATGTGGCACGAATGGAGAATAAGATATGTGCATGGAAGCTTATTGTAGGAAAAGCAGAGGGAAAACGCCCAGTTGCTAGACCAAGAATGAGGTGGGAGAATAACATTAACTATGATTTGAGGGAAGTAGATTATACAGCGAAAACATTAGCTTAGGATATGGATGTATGTAGAGCTTATGTACGCGCGGTCATGAACCTACGGGTTTCGATAGTGCCAGTTAGTTAGTTGGTTAGTTTATGTGGCGGGATATATATATGACAATCTAACCTCCCTGTTCTCTAAGAGTTTCTTTTTTATTCCTTTCTTTAATATGAGCCGTTCTTCCTCTTTTCCTATTTCTTGCTGATATCCAATCAAAAATTTGTTCCGGGAGCCGATCACTACCCATTCTTCTGATGTATAAATAACTGCGTATTATACAGGGTGGACCGCTCGAATGGACCTAATTTCAATTGCTTGTTACTGGCAAACGGTTGAAGATAGAAACTTAAAACAACGTTCATAGTACAGAAAAACTCACCAAGTTTCGAATCCTGTCGGTAGATGGCACAAAGATACGTTTCTCGTTCTTAGATTTAATTGTTTGTGAAAATGGCGACTCCGCAGATGAAAGCGCAAGCTGTTTTGTGGTATGCGGAGTTTAAATCAATCATTAGAGTTCAAAGGGAGTTCCGGCGTGTGTTTAACCGTGATGCTCCAACTGCTAGAAGCATAACATCGTTTTCCAGCAAGATGGTGCTCCTCCCCACTGGTCCAATGAAGTTCGTACGACTTTGGACAACATTTTCCCTGGCCGTTGGATTGGTAGGGGAGGACCAATCGCGTGGCCCCCGAGATCTCCCGATTTAACACCACTGGATTTCTTTCTCTGGGGCTATGTCAAAGATAAAGTTTACACCACCCCAGTCAAAGACCTTCGTGATCTTCGTGAGCGCATCATAGAGGCTATTGAGAACATTCCAGAAGACATACTCCAACGTACTTGGCAGAAATTGTTCATCGCTTTGATATCGTCACAGTGACTGCTGGGGCTCATATAGAGATGTGGTGATCTGGATATCAAAACTTGGTGAGTTTTTCTGTAATATGAACGTTGTTTTAAGTTTCTATCTTCAACCGTTTGCCAGTAACAAGCAATTGAAATTAGGTCCATTCGAGCGGTCCACCCTGTATAATAATATAAAATATCTTTTTTTTTCGGTTTTTTTTACCTCTAAGACAAATGTCAGGAAACGTTAAGGTTCAAACAACCACGGAATATCATATGGCCATGATAATCATAATTATAATATTCGCTATGTTTAGTGTGAATGTCTGTGTGTGGTGTGTTTCGTCTTAATGTTGTGTTGTCTTGGAGAAGGCCCTAAAATTGAGCTGACCACTCATTCGGGGAGACCCTCCATGTCATATGGCCAATAGTTTAAAATCACCCTCCGGATAGGTAGTGCCACTTTAAGACCGGGGTGAGGTGTCCTTCTTCTTCTTCTTCTTCTTCCTCTACGCATGAAAGCTGGCAGCTTGTTGTGTTCATTCACTACAGACCCGGGGTATGGTGACATCATTCCATCGTAGTTGTGGTCTTCCTAATGGCCTTTTCTGCTGAGGTATCCAGTCGCGTACTTTCTTCACTAATCTACTGTTCTCCATTTTATCTATGTGATCGTTCCAGTTTAGTCTTCTATCATTTATCCAGAGGTTTATAGGTTCAATTTCACATTCTTCTCTAATAATAACAGAGCTGCGAATTTTCTCTCTCAGCGAAAATTCGGGTAGACTCTCCATGTCATGTGGCCAATAGTTTAAAATCGCCCTCCGGATAGATAGTGCCACTTTAAGACCGGGGTGAGGTGTGCAATGTCAAATTATCTATAGGATAGAGGTTAAACTAAGTTAATGAAAATATAATATAAAATAGTATCTTGTTAGTTCACCTGTCTTTTAATTTCTTGATTTTCATCTTGGAACGTCATGCTGATCTTATTTATTTTATTTAATATCGTTCTTTAACAGCTCGTGCTGATCTGGTTAAAAATTCATGTATTTTTATTTTGTCTCTTAATTTAGTGCACGCCTTTTCTCCATTGGCAGCCGCTAGAGCTTTCATAACTTGTAGTAGTAGGCTATATATATAGGCTTATTTATTTACCACTTAAAAGCGTAGGCCTAATAGTATATTACGATGCGAGGTTGGTAAGTGAGGAAAATGTTTAAAAAACCGAGCGATAGCGAGATTTTTAATTTCCGAGATGTAAAACACTTAACAAACATGCGTTGTACATTATTTTTTGCGCGATGGTGTTTTCAAAATATTAAATAATAGTAAAATAATAACAAATAATAATATTTGCGTTCATTATAAACGATTGAGTAACGTTAACAGCGTGGGCAATGTTTATTAGTTGAAACAACAGGAGGCCGTGAGACCAATTTAGTTGTAAAATGGCGGCAAGTATATATTTATTATTTCATATTGTTTCAAATAAAGTTCAGTTCATTTAAAATGCAGTGGTTTGTTTCGTATAATGTATATTAACACTACCTTTTGGATATTTTTTGTGTACACACTGTATGTAGTACAAATACATAGAGGGTAGTTGTTTCACTTCCTACACACGTTTTGTAATATGTAATAAATATAGTTATTTAGGTTGACAACCCCGAAATATAGGAAGTTAAATTTTCAATCATGGTCGCCATTGCTGTAAGTACGACAAAACACACTATCGCGCAAAAAATGTTTTCCATGTTGTGGGCTAGGATATTTTTATACCTTAATTGTTTACAGAATGGAAGTACAGTAATAAGCCATCAATAACAGGTAGATTTTAACCAAGAATTCACTGAAATTAACATAAGTAAATATCCTACCGACTTCGCTAAGCAATGTTTTACTGTCTACATCACATCTTGATTTTTAAGGATATATTTTCTTCTACATATAAGTTGTGCGCAAAGTAGGCCTATGTTTTCCCCAGATTATGTTGCGCTTGGGGGAAGGAGCAAAGGGGAATTGTCGTGCAAGCAAATGTAGGCCATGTAACTTAGAGTGGCCCGCAATGAAGAAATTGGACAATTTAGTTAAATGATGATGGTAACTTTTACAACTTAGATGCGACGTGCAGAGATATCGGAAACATTATCTCTACTATCGTTTGTTTTTATGTCTTCCTCTTCTCCTTATCCTCCTCTACACTTTTATTCTTTTTTGAAACAAGCTTTATTTTTTATTTTACTAGTTCCATCGCAGCAAGGATTGTTTGGTTTCCATGGCATTGTTTACAACTTCCCTAGCTTTTGTTTTCACTTCTGCATAAGTAGTCTAATAGAAACAATTGTTTTTTTTAATTTATTGTCCTAAAAGTAACCGCGAAGAAGCAATAATGAAGGATTATGACCAAGGTAATAACGTTTGATACTTGTATTCTGTAAGTCCCGAGTTCAAATACCAATGCCTACATCTTATCCTTTCCATTATTTTATTTAATCGGCAATGCAAATGTCATCTTTACCGAAAATCGATCTTAATGTGACCTAAGGTAAAGCCATTTGGAAGTTAGACAATTAGGGCTAAGATTTGTATGTAATAAAAGATAAGATTCAATGCATATAGTATATATTATTTAACTGTAAAATTGTAGACTTTCACGGCAGGTATTTTGATTCATGTGTTTTAATGTCTTTCGTGCTATTCAACTGTTTGTGTGTGAAACCAAAACAAAAGACTGCCAGAAGTCTAACTTCTCATTATATTATTCAACTGTTTGTGTGTGAAACCAAAATAAAAGACTGTCAGAAGTCGAATTTCTCATCATACTATTCAACTATTTATGTGCGAAAAAAAACAAAAGATGGTCGTAAGTCTAACTCCTCATTATACTACGTTGCAATCTTAACTTTTAGTACATAAAAATCATAGCTCTATTGATAACGCACAAGAGTCCGTTTAAAAAAGTAAACATAATTTCTAAACCGTTTCCTATTACAAAGGGCATTAAACAAGGCTCCAGCGTATCCCATACTCTATTTAAAATATATATCCGTGAAACAATGAATGGGGGAAGAACATCTATGGATGGAAGGTTCTTGTTTGACGACGCCTTTCTATGCAGATGATCAAGTAATTATAGCTAGTGAAGAATATGGTATTGATTACAAGCTGAGGAAATTGGAGAAAGGATATAAGAAATGGAGCCTCAACATGGACGCATGAAAACAGAATATCTGAGAATTGGAGAAGGAGAGGAAGAGTTAGAATTGCATATTCCAAATTTCAAGGATTGTAATGAATTTAAATATCTGGAAAGCATTATATCTGCAGAGGGAACAATCCGGAAGGACATATGAAATCGAATAGATATATACATAGTTAAAACTTTAAAATAGTTTAGATTAATTTAGACACAGTGTGCACAGATTCACCAGTTCTGTTGCCCTCCTGACAAACTAAATAACATCACCGTACATGTTGACAATCTTCCCAAACTAGATCAATTATAACATTTTGTAGGTTTTGTTCTGCAGTTCTTTACACAGGAAGGTTTGTTTACATTATCTACTAGATTTCTCATTCATATGTGGGATCAATTGTGAAATTCATCGGTTAACGTCTTTATTTTCTGTTTATTGTAACAGTAGCAAAATGCCACTACATTACATTATTAATTTATAATATCAGACTATTCAAAAAGAAGAAACTGACTTCAAACAATTATTTCTTCCAAACTACAAAAAATAGAAACACAATTCCAACGTTTCTGGAAAGAGAAAAGTTCTAATTTCACTACTTTATGCATTCAATATGAGCACTATATGTTACACGATAAAATATTAAAACAGTGGCTCATTTCTTGCCACACACAAATGAGCTGGCCTTTAGTTATCGAATTCACAGCTCCAACAATTCGATGTAACAGATTTTCAATAATGTCAGGCATAGGTGGGATAAAAAACACGGTCTTTTAAGTATCTCCACAGATAAAAATCACACGGGTTAGGTCTGGTGACCTGGGAGACCACCGGCGACGAAGTTGATTCTCTTCCAATCCAACGTCCTATTATGTCGCAATTTTGATACAAACAAACAAATGCGGCTATGCGGCCGTGATCGGAACTTCAATCTTTTCTCTTTCCAGGAATGTTGGAATCGTGTTTCTATTTGTTGTTGTTTGGAAGAAATAAATATTTGAAGTCTGTTCCTTCTTTGTGAATAGCCCTGTATAATAATATTAACAATGCTACAACATCACAATAACAATAATAATAATAATAATTAATAAATAAATAAATAAAATGATGAGAATGAAATTCTACTAATTTTCTGACCATGTGTTACTGTCTTATAAAAGAGTATCTCTCTCCAGGAATTTAAACATTAAATTTAACTGACCAATATCTAAGACAGATACAATCAGTGGATTCAGGATCTTATCCAGTTTGGTATGTATGTTCAGATGCTGGATATGTTCATCTCTGGTTATGTAGTAGTAGTAGGACTTTATTAGACAAAAAGTAAGATATTTACAATATTATTTACAAATATGGGTCGCACGGGCAGTAAGCCGTACGTGCTGTTTACAGTCCGTTACAATAAAGTAATAATTGGTACTAGTGTAAAGAAAAATAAACAACAAAAAAATCAATAACATTACAATTACATAAGGAAAACACAATAATATTACAATTACATAATAACACAATAGCATTATACACTAATTAATTTATATTATATAATTGTTAAGAATTAATGGTATTGCATTTTGATAACATATATTTATTCATGAATGAGTGTTGTCCTTATTTTCCGCGTTTTGTCCAGAAATTTATAGTAGAGATCGATTATGCATTTGAGACCTCGCCACACACAACTGAACATCCTATGTCAACATCAATAAAAGCATTTGTGAGTTCTGATAAATCACAAAGCGTACGTGATCTTTGATGTAACTCCATTCGAAACAATCACTTAGAGTTAAGTCAGTGACAGCGTAGGTAAGTGAACAAGAGCGTAATCTGCATCAATGCTACCAGCAAGTTCTTCCTATTATATAAATGGATTATTTTGACTGTAGATGCTGCAGCATGTGGATATTTTGCGTGTGAAATCGCTGTTGCACAATATAAAAGAACCAAGTAGGCGTATAGCACATTCTAAAACTCAGGAAGATCTCTTGTCACCAGAAAAGACCCAATTTTGTTGTTTACATTGGTCTTATAGCTAATACATCACGACGTGCATTAGGGATGCAAGCTTGGACAGATACTCGTACTTTATTCGTTGGTGTGAGTGGTTTTACTGTGTCTGCTAGAGATTTAATTATTATGACTATTTAACTCATGCCCCAAATGGGAGTCAATGACCAATCACATTTCAATGATTTTTTATTTACAATCAATCACAGTCGTGTTTCGCCTCGAATTTATGAAGTGAAGTTTATCATATTAATGAAAGCTTCTCCTTTTTATCATTCGGAATAGGTCATAGCATTAATTTGCAGTGACTGACTCTCCAAGAAATGCGGCTACCAGAGTGTATGTATAGAGCATGAATGTCAGCACATAGCGCATGCGGGAGATAATATAAAAACATTTTTAGCCCTTGATTGTACCCAAAAAAAACACTGTTTGTACCGTGTTAAACAAATTATTTTCCAGGAAATAGCGTTGCAGAAATAATTGACATATTTACATCATAGGACATCAGAAACTAGTTAATACCTATAATGTTTGTTATAAATTTCTCCGTTAGGATGCATTCTTACAATATTGCGATCCTTTGGCAATAAATAATATGATCTGGTTGCAGTGATGAACAAAAGAAACAAATGAAGCATACCAATCGTTTCTCATTTGTTTTCAAACATCGCCGTTTACATTAAATATATAAATATTTTAAAATAACTATAGTTAAGTAATGATTTGTGAGTAAACAGCTATATTCTATTTGTTAAATACTCATAACACATGACACTCTTGATTTCCAAATTCTCTACATAAATTGACTCCTCACTTCGTGAATGGTGAATTTATCGATAATTTGGAAAAAAAAATCGTGGCATTACTTATGATGATAACTTTTATTATATTAAATAATATAATAATAACACTTAAAAAATCGAGCCTCAAATAAGAGGCCTCTGACAAAGTTTGCCGGTCGTTTCACCCCCACACTTGAACTGCGTTCCTATTGAAATAATTTATTAAAGAGCGCCATTAAATAAAAACCCTGATATAATATATTATAACATATAACGCAACACAGCACAATATAGGCCTAATATAAAACAATACAGTATAATACAACACAACAGAATATAAAAGAGGAACTTCGGATAATTTGGAACCCTGTTTTGAATTTGTTGTTTTTCTTCTTTTAATTAAGGCATTTGAATTTTGTTTGATTACAGTGATTATCATTAGTGTTGTAACAATGAAATAGCATTGTTATTCTATTCAAATATGGAAATATCTTCATAATTTATAAACTTTTTTACTTTACAAGGAATGTCCATTTTAACTTCCATATTTGGATAAAATGGACCCCTGAGTCCACCTTAGCTTATACTTTATTTTTAAGTTTATTTACTCTATTAACTTATACAGACAGGCACAGATTAAGCTGAACATATTTATGACTGATCATAATTAATAAGCGTTGATTTTCATTTGACGTTTTGAAAAATTTTTATTGACTATAACACTCACACGTCATTCAACTGCAGAAAGCGACGGTCTTTGGGTTTAGTAAAATTAAGATATTAAATAAAAGTTATTAAGTGAATGGTTTTTACAGGTAGCATCCTCATTGATAAAATATTACGTATTAACTGAATTTCTTTGTTATGTTTAATTATTTTATACAGCTATCATTTCACATAATATCAAACCAAACCCGTCAGTATATTAAAACAGCATCTACATAATATACTATAATATAATATAATTCGGAGTTTTTTTTCAAAATTTGTAATATTCTATAGCAGAAATTTAGAATTGATTGTTAGCTTGAAAAACGTTTAAAGTGGTTATTTTCATAAATATCACAAGTAAACCCTTCTTCGCACAAATAATAAAATAAACTGTACTTGAACCCGTCAAAGTTGATGAGGGGAAGAAGTTAAAATATTTTCTATTCGAGGGCAGCACCAATTAAAGAAGATATTAAGAGATTCGACTCAAACGGAAGGTCCATATTACCCGAAATTCTCTATATAATACAGTCTAATGTAATGCAATGTAATGTTTTATGATGAAAAGAAATAGAATATAATAATACTATATAGCGTAGTAGCCGTCACGCAGGGCTGACAACCCGGATGACATCAAGTGCCGATTGTCTAGAAAAAGTGGGAGCCTTAACATCCTACTACCCCAAGGGCCTCCCGAGGCCTGAAGTGGGAACAAAAAAAAATATAGCCTAATATGCTTATCTGTCTATATCCATACATCCCCACGTGGAGCAAGGGTGCTCTCTTGCGAGAGTTGCTTAACGAAGCTAATTTAGTTAAATTTGTTTCTTACAGATATCATGGAGTGACATGTGATTAGCTTATTGCCTCTTAGAGGCACCTAGTAGGGAACTAAATTATTACTTTGAAGGAAGAGACTGATTAAATTTTGATCAGAGATCTAACGTTACTTTCAAATTACACGGTTTTTCTACGTACTGAAAGAAATCACACTTCTACAATCTGCTAGTGAAATGAAGAAGGGCATACGACCTTTCATGCTGGATGGTTTTGGACGACAGCGAAAGAATATTTCAACCATATTGTTTTAGTGAAACGAAAAAGAGCATGTGTCTTTCACACTAGACTTTCACGTTTCCATGTCATGTACATTGCCACTAGAGTCAAAGGCAGTCGTGCACTAAATGTGGCGTAGAGGAGTAGCCTATGTGATTGAAAGCATTCTTTGGGTGGTGGTATGGCAGCTGTCGAGAAGTTCGCACGCGAGATATTAATTGCTTTAGTTTAAAGGCATATATAGGGCCTACATATTATAGTGTATTATTTTGTAAGTAAATTGTTTAGTTCATTACTTTATTGGATTTATTTATTTCTGTGAAATGGCTGCAGATGAAGTTTTGAGAAAAAATTCATGATACAGTCCCTTATAGCTTCTGGAAAATTTTCGAAGCTTTGATAATATTAACTTTTGTGCGGATTATTACTAAATTTTAACCCAGTCATAATCATCATGTTTTCTTTTTAATTTAATAAATTTAAATTTAAATATGCGGCAAAACTTTCGGAGGCACGAGGATCTCTTTAGGGCGTGTTTTAGATTAAGCTTCTTTCTGGGTTCTCCTGGTGTGAAGGACAAGGAATTCGATGATCAGTAACAATGAGTTGTGTAATTAATTAAAAAGAGTTTATTTTGTTAGCCTCTTATGAACAACACAATATTCACAACAAATTAATAATAATAATAATAATATGGGATCAACATGCACATCTGAATACTTGTAATATGATAAACTAGCCACACTCTGTGTGTGTGTATGGGACCTACTAACCACACTGTATGTGTGTGTATGAGTTACTAACCACAGTGTGTGGTCGTATTAGAGCGACTAACCACACTGTGTTAACAATAACATTTCTTGGCCTTTTATATTAATTTTCCAAGGAAGTTTTAAATTGGCACAAGTATTCATTTTAACAAAATTTTTTGTTTTGCAAATTTGAACATATTCAACACGTCAATCAAATTTATACTTTTATGATAAACATTAGTTTCGCTTCGCTAGGTACCTGTACCTGCCAACCCTTGAGCTACCGTTAATCACTGTATAACAAAAGCTTATTGTGTGGTCCCAAATAATAAACAAAATTAATTTTAGGAATTGCCCCGCATCAAATATGTAACGGGAAAAACAGAGGCGTAGTAAATGCCAGGGCAGGGCAAGGACTATATATCTCAGGGTTGTGGATTTTCGCCGTGGGAATAAGGCGAGGAGCGAACTAAGGACACTGAGTACAATCAGGAGGCTTACGCTTTTTTATAGATATATCTTTATTAACTAAAGGCGTAGCACAGGCGATCCACTGTTACAGTTCCTAATCCAGAGCATGGATATCTTTGGATATATTCCGGTATCTTTTCTTCGGAATAATATCAAGAGCTAATGGCGGTCGACACCGGACTAATTTTATTAATATTAAGGCGAATCTATCGCGATTTAACACACTGTTAAATACTGGTCTTCACTCGACCAGTAGTAAATTATTATGTTGATATAACACCTGAATATTACAGGTTCACCTATAATGCGATAAGCAACTATGCTTTTAAAATTAACTTTTAAAACTTGCCGTAATTGGCCTAACACATTTATTGTGTCTAATGGGTCGCTTGCCTGCGACCGGCGAAATATACGAGTCCGCACTGCCGCGGAACTCAATCAATTACTTTTGCTCCTCTCGGGAGTCCTTCCCGAAGCAGACTGCTTTCGCGATATTCGAATATATCCATACTCCGTCCTTAAAAACACAATTTACAAAAACAAAATTTTCATTGGCTGAACATATAATTAACATATATAAAAAACGCCTTACTCGCAGAATAATATTTAACCATGGACTCTGATTGGGCATTATGGTTCCCACTATACTTAAACCAGAATCTCGGGGAAATCATTGGTCCTGTATTTCCTGGGTGTGTTTTTCACACGGCTGGTGAGAAGTTAGCTATTGAAGCCGGAAATCGATCATTAATTTACAGAAAACAGATGGACATAGTTTTTGGCTACTGTCGTTATATCAACAGGCGGTCTAGTGGTCTTCGACACCGAAGACTGACCGTCATTTATCCCTCTGGAAGGATGACTTCCAGAGCCGGACAAGGGACATTTCCAGCTGTGAGACCGTTTTACTAGAGAAACAATTCGTTCCGGCTGTAAAACCATTTAACTTACATTTTCAAAAACTTGAGATACAAAGGACAGAAATGTCTTTATTATTTACTCAAGCGTAACAGATTGAGTAAAAGATTCTCACGAAACCTTTTTTGGACAGCGTAACTACATATTTAATAATCATGTTTAATAATAAAATTAATTAGTGCAGTTATTTCTGCTACAAATATTACATTATCAAAGTATGATACACTTTTATATTGACTCAGGCTTTCACGGCCGCAGCTACTATGATGATCTTGTAGATGATTTCCGGGCTGTTGGCCGTGGTCTTGAGGCTTGTAGTTCCCCGACGTTTCGCCAGAGACTGCATCCGGCATCCTCAGGACCACGGCCAACAGCCCGGATATCATCTACAAGATCATGATACACTCTGTTCGTAATGTTTCATTGGTTAACAAAATACCGATTGTATCAATTGCAGTCGTGTTTAATTTATTGGCACCGCCTGTTAAAGTTTACATAGAACACGTCCAATCTGTGATTGGACTCAAATTATTTCCACATTGTTTTTGAAACAACATGTTATATTATGTCGTCGAATGGAGTGAGAATTTGGGGCTTTTTAAGGTTTTTGCCTTTTTGATTCTGACGAAAGTAGGTTAAATTTATAAACAACATATATCCAGGTCTTGTATTTGGATTTCTGGTCTACAAAAAGTATATGGGCTTAAATAATGAGGTATTAATTTTTTTGTAAGATGTCACCACTTCCGACAGTACTTAAAATGTTAAAAATATAATATTAGGCTCATTTCAATCAAAATAATTGTGGAAGTGAATCCTAGAATATTCCACACAATGCTACCAAATTAATAAACGTGTTTGGAAGGAAAACGTCTGTTATATTTCATTTGATCATCACTGCAACTATATCATATTATTTGTTGCCAAAAAGGGTCGCAATATTATAAGAATGCACCGTAGAGGAGAAAAAATTAAACACATCAAACTGTATATTGTAACCAGCATTATATGTTATTAATTAATTTCTGGTTTCCTATGATGTAAATATGTCAATTATATTTTTCTGGAACGTAAATTCCTGGGAAATAATGCGTTTAAGAAAGTGCAAACAGTGGTTCCTTTTTTATTGTGGTATAATCAATTGCTACATTTTTTTCTATTATATCCCGTAAGCGGTGTCAGGTTACGTTAGTGCACTATATACACAATCTGGGAGCCACATGTGTTCTATGATTCTTACATTGCTGCTACGTGTATATAATAGGCTATATAAATTGCTATGTTCAAAGTATTTGTTAGAGTCAGGCACTGCAAAATAATGTTCTGACCTGTTCAGAATATTAAAAAAGGAGGAGCATCCTTTAATATGATAAACAGTAGTTGATAAATATCGAGATGAAACACGACTATGGTTAGTTGTAAAACAAAATTCATTGAAACGTGATTGGTCATTGACTCTTATTTGGGGCATGAGTTAAATAGTCAATAAAATGATAGGATCTACCCAAAATGTGTAGACACACAATTTTTTGTATGTTAAGTGTGAAAGGAGCGTAATTGAGGTTTAAGGTTCTTTTACGAACCCGAAAATCTTTAGGCTCGGGACCCACGGCTTGAAATCTCTCCCGAAGGACTTATTCCTTAGATTTTTTTTTCGTTCTAAAAAATAATCGACAGCGCCCGGGTTTGAACATGCGACCTTCGGGATCAAATGCTTAACCTCCATTTCACATATACATTAACGTGACATGACGTGGCATAGGGCCTAATGTGATGCACATAAAAGGCGAGAAATCAAACTGCGTTAAGGGGGGTGATGGATGAAATTTCTATTTTCTACAGGTTTTAAGCTACATACGTGATTTGTTGTACACACATTCATGTCATAATAGGTAATATTATATTAAAGTTTCATCCTTCTAGGCTGAAAGGTTTTTGAGTTATTGAAGAAAATCCATTTAAAAATTTGCATATTAAAATTTTTAATAAGTCCCATAGTTTTTTATTAAAATGTTTGAATTTTCTACACGACCACTGACTTATTTAGAACAGCACTATGCATTAACGTTTCTATGTCATTATAATAAAAGAAGAAAAATATATATACATCCTCTGCATATGAAAATGTTTTTTTAATACTTACTTACTTACTTACTTACTTACTTACTCACTGGCACTATCGAACCCGTAGGTTCATGGCCGCGCGGACATAAGCTCTCCATACATCCCTATCCTGAGCTAATGCTTTCCAATCATTCCCTGTATAATCTACTTCCGACAAATCATAGTTAATGTTGTTCTCCCACCTCATTCTTGGTCTACCAACTGGGCGTTTTCCTTCTGTCTTTCCTACAAGAATTTTCCATGCACGTCTTTCATACCCCATATGTGCAACATGTCCTGCCCATCGCAGTCTACGAGACTTAACTGTTCTTATTATATCTGGCTTCTTATAAAGACCATGTAGTTCATTGTTTTTGTAGTCTTCTCCATTCACCTGTCTGTTCATCTCTCTTTGGTCCAAAAATCTTCCTAAGAACTTTATTCTCAAATACACGTAATCTCCTTTCCTCCCTTAAAGTAAGAGTCCATGTTTCGCACCCATATAATATAACTGGTAGAATAATAGTTTTATATATTTTCAGCTTAACGTTTCTTGAAAGGAGTTGGGACATCAAAAGTCTCTGCAATGCATAATAGCACGCATTTCCAGAATTGAGCGTATGTTTAATTTCTTTTGTGCATCTCATTTCTATTTGTGATTATAGTTCCTAGGTATTTGAATTCAGCCACTTCCTCAAAATTTCCCTCATTTGTTATTAGCTGTCCATTTCCATTATATACTGAATTTGTACGTGTGCCCATATATTTAGTTTTACTGATATTTACTTCCAGTCCCCATTTCTTAGCGTTACTCAATAGTGTGAGCGTGTTAGCCTTTAGTATCTCCTCGCTATCGGCCAGTACTACATCATCAGCATAAACTAACAGCTTATTAATACCATTGAGTTGTAAGCCTTCCTCATTCTCTAAAGAGTTAATGGCATGCTCTAGTGCAAAATTAAATAGTAGAGGAGATAGTGCATCTACTTGCTTCAACCCATTCTGGATTTTTTTTAATACTACATATATTTTATTTTTTATTTAAGATACTATCAACATTGCTAAAAATTCATACACAGAGGTATTAGCCATAATGTGTGGGACATGCAGTGAAAATTTCGTGCTTCTATCATTAAATTTGTCAATGCTATTTTGATTTGAATGTATTGAAATGCAATGAAAATAAAAGTGTGGAAAAGCCAATTTGAAAGTTTGCATGAAGTTAAATTAGAATGTAGCATACATTCTCGCCTACAGTCATTAGGGAGACTTACAAGCGCCATAGGACACTCAAACTTCGCCAACTTATACTTTAAGGTACGTAGTTTTTTTAATACAAAAAAAAACAAAAAATGCTAAATTTGATCGAAAATGAAAATTTTACCCATCACCCCCTTAATGATGGAATGTTTATTTATTGGTCAGTAATATCGTTATTGCCCGGATTCGATTTCCGCTCGAGACAGGCTTTTGGGTGAGGTTTTTTCGGGATTTTTACTCACCTTTAAGACAAATGACAGGAAGCTGAGGGCCCAACGGTGCCCGAAAATCATCCGCCATCATCATTTTCATTATCTTCATCATCCCTCACCGGCGTGGAAAGGAACGGGAAGCTACCACACCTATAATTCCTTAGCAAAACTGCAAAGCATAGCATGAAAATGTTATGATTGCAGTGAAAGACCTGCCCTCGGGCAGAATTACTATAGAATAGCATATAATTAATAATACTATATTTCTCTCCCTTTTTCTCTGCGCACGCGACATGTAATAAGAAACTTTGCAGTATTGTGCCTACCCTTGACAAGGTTTTCCTTCTTCATCATAACATGGCAGATCTACTGTTTCCTTAGCCAATTAATAGGTAGGCCATGTTATATAATATTTTTTAGAAATATATGTGTTATATTACAGTAAAACTTTAAAATTTAATGGCAGGTAAAGTTTCATCCTTCCCAGTGGAATGAACTGATTCTGAGAATACATGCACATTTTAAGCAGTATAACAACAGTGGTCGGAACAGGCAACTCTTGCCTAAACCAGGAAGTGAAGAAGACAACAGTGGTGATGGTTGTTTAGTTTAATGAACTGAATAATAGGTAAGTTGCTGCATTCTATATTTTATATCAACATTAAGATATCACAGCATTTTGGCAATATCGATTTGGAAACTTCAAATCAAATTCCAGTTATCAGTAAAAAGGAATATTTGTATATCCCTTCATAGAACTTAAATTCAAAGTAATTGGAAATTTTGAACACCCCTTTATGGAATGTAATAGAGGGATGAAATTCAAAATAGGGTTGAACACACGAAACGCAAGGTAATTGGGGATAGAAGATTTGTCGAGGAAATTGCCTGGTATTGATTCAGGTGCGGTCAACTCATTTATTCATCGGCAAAAATTCAGAATGACTGACATTTCAAATTACAATTGTCAAAACACGAAGACTAGAATTTTGTAACCTGCCAAATCAGGGCCTTTCAATATTTCAATATCACATGTAAAGGTTGCACACAAAATCAACATTAAATGTCTCCCGGACATAATATTACCCTTAACAACAAGCCAGCAACAAAACAAATAACAATGTTACATATGAGTTATTTAACAATAAATGAAGTTACACTTAACATGTTCGCAATTTTTTAAACGAGTATCCGTAAGATATATTTTTGTCTTGTTGGAAGCGTTTTGTTTATTTTCTTTTTCACTGACTTTTTTCTCTTTCTGTAGGCTTACACCCCTATAAGACTTAAAACCAATTATCAAGACCTATCAATTATAGGTACAGAACTCTCACTTACAGTGACAGACTCCCTTTCACTTCTTTTCAAGCTTCTGAATTTCTACACTCCTAGTTACCTGGTGTCCTGATTTGAGAAATTATCTTCTTACCACAATATTGATACTACGTCACAAGATAACAGTCTGTTAACAATCCCTCTCCACGGCGCTTTCTCTTATTCTACTTCTTTTACAGTAACCTCTGCCCGATCCTGGAATCCTCTCCCTCAAGGTATTAGAGGTTGCCGCACACTTTTGACACTTTTAAGTTACTTGTTGTTCAATAATTTTTGCTCCAGAACTAAATTTATAATATGTCATTAATGTTAAATTGTTTCCTTTTTTTAGCTTCTACATATATATATATATATATATATGATATGAAAAGAAAAAAGAATGCTTGAGTCGGGATTTGAACTCGAGTCTCTAAAGTCTACCTTTAGCGCTCTAACCAACTGAGCTACCCAAGAATTCCAAGACAAACATACAATTTTCTTATGCATGTAGTATTCTCAATTCACACAAGAGGGAGCGGAAATTTCTTTCAACTGCCATCTAGCGGCTAACATAACAGTTAAGCAAATTATTAAAGAGAATATTTACTTTATAGCAGTAACGCTTGTATATATAGATATTATAAATATATGTTTGACATTTGGCAATGAAGGCAAATATGATATGAAAAGAAAAAAGAATGCTTGAGTCGGGATTTGAACTCGAGTCTCTAAAGTCTGTATATATATCCTATTTTTGTATTTATTGTATAGGTATTTTCTGTATTTTTTTTTCTAATCTGGATGAGGGCTACTGTTATTACCATATAGTTCAAATAGGCCTATGTAGTGTTGGGCTTTCAGGACATGTGGTTAGCAGTAGACTAGATTAGGACAATCGCCGAAGATAGCACAGGACAGGATATGACAAATGCTGACTCAAGGTCGAGTTTAAAAGTCCCTAGACCGCCACGTATCGAGCCTAGGTCGCCGAATGCAAAAACTCTATGGACTATGCCGCGGCGGCAGATAACATGTTTTATTATTGAGTATTCCCTTATATTGTTCCCTGGGAGTAGTTTGTATAGTTAAATTGATAATAATTAATTACTATTGATAACTAAGACTTAGTCTTGGGAATGATCTCACATGAAGAGATCGAAACTTCGACGAATTTCTGAATAAACAAAACTCTGACTGGGATAAATAATTCATTATTATCATAAGTAATGCCATGAGTGATTTACAATTTATCTAGAGGATTTGGACATAAAGAGATGGCATTTGTTAGGACTATTTAACGAATAAAATTAAGCTGTTTACTCAAAAATCATTATTTAAATATAGTTACTGGTATTTTTAAATATTTAATAATAATAATAATAATAATAATAATAATAATAATAATAATAATACTTTATTTTTTCTGGCAGAGTTAAGGCCATAAGCCCTCTCTTCCACTCAACCAGCACAAATACAAATAAATATTCGACAAATATAGATATACACTATACTAATTATAAACAGTTAAAGATACAATAAATGTAGCAATGTAAATGTCATGTACAAACAACATTTTATAGGGTAATAACAATAATGATACGATAATAATAATAATAATAATAATAATAATAATAATAATAATAACAATAATAATAATATAAATATGATACATTATACGGGAAACACCAATTAATATATATATCTTACACTGGATAATAATGAAGTCGAGTTTAGAGCAAATATAAATTTAGATTTCTTTTAAAAGATGCCAATGTCCGGCAGCCCCTTATTTCTTGTGGTATATTAATGTAAACGGCGATGTTTGAAAATCAGAAATCAGAAATGTGAGGTTATGTACAGCCTTTGAAAAAAATGATGGCGCAAGTCTTGATGGTGGAAAAGTGAAAAGTTTTGAAGAGCGATTCACACGAGTAAGTTTTTACGTGTGCTGTCTCCTTTGAGGTCAAATCCGGCGGCACAAGGGGCCAATCATAGATTTATACCAATCGTTATTGAAAGAATTTCAACAAATAAATTTATTAATTGAATTTCTAAGTTAAGAGAGTTATCAGATGACAGAAAGCAAGTAATGGTCTCTTAAACCAATCAATAGTAAATTAGCACTTACTTCTGATGCAGTATTTGTATCGTTCGCTTTAGTAGAGTAGTCGATTAGATGTTTTTTTTGTAACGACGCAGGCCCAGGTTCGATCCTGGTCACTATTTCTTTAATAACGTCATAATTTTTTATAATGCCAACACGTTACCAGGCTACGTTATATAAATAAATTTGTATATTTAGGGAAATTAATTAATTAAAGGAAACAGCTCATATATATATATCATCATCATCATCATCATGAACAAATTCGTTTTAGGCCATGTGGCCTGTACGGTAAACCTAGCGAAGATGGTCTTGATCTTTATATATATATATATATATATATAATGAATAACGATTGAAAAATCTCATTACTTTGTTTAAAAAACACAAGGTTTAACAAAATTGTTTACTTCCACTATTAATGTAAAATGCGTCTGATTAATTTAAATTAAGACAAGTTAATATATAATTTCACTATACAAATAAGTCCTGGAGTATTGCATCGCTTCATACAGACAGGTTCTAGCGGCGAACGGTTGTGGTCTAGTGGAGGGAGCTTCTATTTCCCATGCAAGAGGTCGCGTGTTCGGTCCCGCTATCATGTTTTTTTTTTCTCTCTCTCTCTCTCGTCTTTATCTCAATTAATTTTCTTTGTTTTGTTTAAATTTTTTGCTTTGTTTTATTTACAGTATTTACCGCACTAATTATATACGCGAAATTATTTTCCATTGCACGACACGCAACGAAATAGAACGGATTTTAGTTTCTCAAATAGTTGTATACCTGTGAACCAAACAACTGACCTCTGGTCATGCGCAGTGGCTTCGTTCTGGGACTTGAAAATTACCTTGCGCCAACAATTATTTCAAAGGCTGTACATTCATTGCAACTTGATCATCGGCTATTATTTATTGCCGAATAGGATTGCAATGTTGTAAGAATGCACCCTAATTGATAAATAATGAAACGCATCAAGCTGTATATTACAATCAACATTATGGGTTATTCATTTATTTTTTTAATAAACAACTCAGTAAAATCAAGGAATCTGTTCATTATTTGCTATATTCAATGTATTTTTTGGAGAAAAATAATGTTCTGAGCTGTTCAGAATATTAAAAAGGAGGAGCTTATTTATCACAAAAACAGAAGCTGATAAAGACAAATCAATAAAGAGCGAGTTGAAACACGACTGTTATTGGGGCATGAATTATATATTCAATTTAACAATATAACGTATTCTAAGTATAGGCTACATATTTAGGCAAACTATAGCTATACAAATTAATTAAATAAAATAACAATGTGTCATGAAAGATATGTTTACTTACTTACTTACTTACTCACTGGCACTATCGAACCCGTAGGTTCATGGCCGCGCGGACATAAGCTCTCCATACATCCCTATCCTGAGCTAATACTTTCCAATCATTCCCTGTATAATCTATTTCCCTCAAATCATATTTATTGTTGTTATCCCACCTCATTCTAGGTCTACCAACTGGGCGTTTTCCCTCTGGCCTTCCTACAAGAAGCCTCCATGCATGTCTTTCACTCCCCATACGTGCAACATGTCCTGCCTATCGCAGTCTACGAGACTTAACTATTCTTATTATATCTGGCTTCCTATAAAGACCATGTGGTTCATTGTTATGTACTCTTCTCCATTCACCTGTCTGTTCATCTCTCTTTGGTCCAAAATTTTTTCTAAGAACTTTATTCTCAAATACTCGTAATCTCCTTTCCTCCCTTAAAGTAAGAGTCCATGTTTCGCACCCATATAATATAACTGGTAGAATAATCAATATTTTTAGAGTTATTTAAGACATCTTGATTACAGGCATGCATGCCTAGTTTGAAGACTTTAACATTGGGGAATCCCAAGACTCCGCAGCAAGTCCTACTTGTTTCGCATTTACCGCATATGACGTACACCTACTTTGTCAATAACAGTACACTTAAGCGTACATAATTATTTACTATATTACTTACTTTGTAAACATGACCTACTTATTAATTGGCTAAGAAAGCAGTAGATCTGCCGTGTTATGACGAAGAAGGAAAACCTTGTCAAGGGTATTAAAGAGTAGCCACATTACTGCAAAGTTTCTTGTTAGATGTTGCGACGCAGAAAAAAAAACTAACTCTCTGGAACTATCGAACCCGTAGGTTAACGGTCGTCCGAACATAAGCTCTCGATACATCCCTATCATGAGCTTTTTTTTCCAATCATTCCTTGTAAAATCTGATTCCCCTAAATCATAGTTAATGTTATTCTCCCACTTCATTCTTGGTCTACCAACAGGGCATTTTCCTTCTGGATTTTCTACAAGAAGCTTTCATTACCCATTTGTGCCACATGTCCTGCGCAACGGTGTCTATGAGACTCTACTTTTATTATTATATATGGATTCCTATAAAGACCATGTAGTTCACTGTTGTAGTCTTCTCCATTCACTTGTCTGTTCATCTCTCTTTGGTCCAACATTTTTCCTAAGAACTTTATTCTCAAATACACGTAATCTCCTTTCCTCCCTTAAAGTAAGAGTCCATGTTTCGCATCCATATAATATAACTGGTAGAATAATAGTTTTATATTTTTTCAGTTTACATTTTTTTTAAGGAGTTGGGAAGACAAGAGTCTCTGCAATGCATAATAGCACGCATTTCCAGAATTGAGCCTATTTTTAATTTCTTTGTGCATCTCATTCCTATTTGTGATTATTGTTCCTAGGTATTTGAATTCAGCCACTTCCTCAAAATTTGCCTCATTTATTATTAGCTGTCCATTTCCATTATATAATGTATTTCTACGTGGGATCATATATTTAGTTTTATTGATATTTACTTCCAGTCCTAATTACTTAGTGTTACTCAATAGTGTGTGCGCGCAGAGAAAAGGGAGAGAAATATATTATTCTAACAATATCATTAATAACTATATTAATTACTCATCTGTAAATAAATATTCCATCATTGACGCAGTTTGACTTTTCGCCTTTTGGGTGCCGCACGATACCCGGGTCTTACAGTGACACGACCTATCGAGAGAGGGATTTTTAACTATGGATCGTATACTGGTGCATACTTTTGTGACCACGCAAGGACATGGAGTAATCAGCTCAAATTCAGGGCCTCCTCCGAGACAAACACAACAATAAGACGAAACACACCATTCACACACATTTATACTAAACATGGCGAATATTATAGCGGTGACCGTTTGAGCCTTAAAATTTTTGGACATTTGTCTTACAGGCGAGGAAAACCCCCGAAAAAACTCACCAAGAAAACTTGTCCCGACCGGGCATGGAACCCGGGTCCGCTGCGTACGAGGCAGCGACGCTACCCGTAGACCACAACGGTGAAGTAAATAATTATGAAAACAAAATTAAATATTCAATATGGTTATTTTCTTTAGTACAATTAATAATATCTGGTCTTTTTTATATGTTACAAATGTATTACTTCATTTTAATACGTTACGTTTTAAAAATACCTGAACTTCTGAACTCGAGCAATATTAATTCGTGAATACACTGTAAGCGTATACTTACTTATTCACTGGCACTATCGAACCCGTAGGTTCATGGCCGCGCGGACATAAACTGTCCATACATCCCTATCCTGAGCTAATGCTTTCCAATAATTCCCTGTATAATCTACTTTCCTCAAATCGTAGTTCATGTTATTCTCCCACCTCAGTCTTGGTCTACCAACTGGGCATTCTCCCTCTGGCTTTCCTACAAGAAGCTTCCATGCAAGTCTTTCAATCCCCATAGCCTACGTGCAACATGTCCTGCCCATCGCTGTCTACGAGACTTAACTGGTCTTATTATATCTGGCTTCCTATAAAGACCATGTAGTTCATTGTTATTTAGTCTTCTCCATTCACCTGTCTGTTCATTTCTCTTTGGTTCAAAAACTTTCCTAAGTACTTTATTCTCAAATACTTGTAATCTCCTTTCCTCCCTTAAAGTAAGAGTCCATGTTTCGCACCCATATAATATAACTGGTAGAATAATAGTTTTATATATTTTCAGTTTAACGTTTTTTGAAAGGAGTTGGGACATCAAGAGTCTCTGCAATGCATAATAGCATGCATTTCCAGAATTGAGCCTATGTTTAATTTCTCTGTGCATCTCATTGCTATTTGTGATTATTGTTCCTAGGTATTTGAATTCAGCCACTTCCTCAAAATTTTCCTCATTTGTCATTAGCTGTCCATTTCCATTATATAATGTATTTTAGTATGTTACGTGTTAAAAATACCTGAACTTCTGAACTCGAGCAATATTAATTCGTGAATACACTGTAAGTGTATAATAATAATAGTAATAAATAATAATAATAATAATATAATAATAATAATAATAATAATAATAATAATAATAATAATAATAGTACG
The DNA here is from genome assembly GCA_030220185.1 of Diploptera punctata. Lineage (NCBI taxonomy): Eukaryota > Metazoa > Arthropoda > Insecta > Blattodea > Blaberidae > Diploptera > Diploptera punctata. Next base: position 1,400,855 of record JASPKZ010000813.1, on the reverse strand, counting down.
TCTCCTAGACTCCGGTGGGGAAGACATGATGGCACGAATGGAAAATGAAAGGGTGGCATGGAAGCTTCTTGTTGGAAAACCAGGAGGAAAACGTCCAGTTAGTAGACCAACAATGAGGTGGTAGAATACCATTAACCATAATTTGAGGGAATTATTTTATACAGGGAATGATTGGAAAATATTAGCTCAGGATAGAGATGTGTGGAGAGCTTATGTCCGCGCGGGCATGAACCTACTGTACCAGTGAGTTAGTTTTAATAATAATAATAATAATAATAATAATAATAATAATAATAATAATAATAATAATAATAATAATCATCTGCATTCATGGATTAGGTCTGTTGACCCATTCCGACTTCAGCCCATCTCTTTCTAGGTCTGCCCACATCTCGGGTGCCTTTAGGTTTGTATTTTGTTATTTGTTTTGGATATCCATCTTCATTCATTCTGTCTATGTGTTGCTTCCATTTTTGTCTATATGTATAGGCTATATTTTTTCAGTTATTGCAAATATTTCAAGTTCCTGTCTTTTTTTCTGTGTTCTTGATTCTGTCTTCCTTAGTGCACCCTTTAACAGATCTCAAAAATTTCATTTCTGCCGCCGTTATCCTACTTAGATCTTGTTTTTTTATGTATCCAGGCTTCTGATCCATAGAGCAGTACCGGTACTGTCAATGTTCTATAAACTTTCGATTGGGTCTCTCTTGTTGTTTTATTATTTAGTGATCGTTTTATCGTACCACATATTCCCTGGAATTTTGCTATTTTATTAGTTATATCATTATCATAATTAAATGAAATGTCACATCCTACATAACTGAGATGGTTCACCTGTTCTATGATTTTGTTTCCTATTACTATTTTGGATCAGATTTGATTTTTCCCTTGGAATGCCATTACTTACTTACTTACTCACTGGCACTATCGAACCCGAAGGTTCATGGCCGCGCGGACATAAGCTCTCCATACATCCCTATCCTGAGCTAATGCTTTCCAATCATTCCCTGTATAATCTACTTCCCTCAAATCATAGTTAATGTTATTCTCCCACCTTATTCTTGGTCTACCAACTGGGCGTTTTCCCTCTGGCTTTCCTACAAGAAGCTTCCATGCACGTCTTTCATTCCCCATACGCGCAACATGTCCTGCCCATCGCAGTCTACGAGACTTAACTGTTCTTATTATATCTGGCTTCCTATAAAAACCATGTAGTTCATTGTTATGTAGTCTTTTCCATTCACCTGTCTCTTCATCTCTCTTTGGTCCAAAAATTGTCCTAAGAACTTTATTCTCAAATACTCGTAATCTCCTTTCCTCCCTTAAAGTAAGAGTCCATGTTTCGCACCCATATAATATGACTGGTAGAATAATAGTTTTATATATTTTCAGCTTAACGTTTTTTGAAAGGAGTTGGGACATCAAAAGTCTCTGCAATGCTTAATAGCATGCATTTCCAGAATTGAGCCTATGTTTAATTTCTTTTTGCATCTCATTCCTATTTGTGATTATTGTTCCTAGGTATTTGAATTCAGCCACTTCCTCAAAATTTCCCTCATTTGTCATTATCTGTCCATTTCCATTATATAATGTATTTCTACGTGTGACCATATATTTAGTTTTATGGAATACCATTACCTTAGTTTTTTCTATGGATATTTTGAGATTTAATAATAATAATAATAATAATAATAATAATAATAATAATAATAATAATAATAATAATAATAATGTTATTATAAAGTTTATTGTACTAAATCTTGAATTTAGATAACAGCAAATAAAAAAAATATATCTGCTGAAGAAAAGAGATATTGGGCTATGCCCTTGGTTTTATGTTGTTTATAATGCTTGAAGGTAACACAAATGCTCGGTCAGCTCGTTTGCCTGATTTTTTTAACGTGCCACACATCTTAATGAAGCATAACTGAGACTTTCACGAATTTTCCTACGATAGGAAACCATATTTTCAAATATTCCGTCCATTCTGATTAAAAATTTGTAGTTCGTTGATCGGGTTTCGCGCAATGGAGTCAGTTCGTGAATACATAACACAGACACACTTCTAATGAGATAGTTTTTGTGTGGGAAGGTTTAATTAACTCTTTTAATACCCACTTTCACAAGTAGTTGAATATAAAAAAAAATAGTATTACAAGACGACCATTGTGAATGTTGTTAAAGTTTATTACTAGTCGACATATTTCTATTTATTTTATGACTAGATAGACATACTCAATACAAATAAGGATGATCATAAAGACCCAAATAAGGAGGGTTTATTTCAAATCAGTGTAACAACCCTAATAAAGTATAGCTAGTAGGTTGTTCATATATGAGTCTGTCGCGTTGGCGTATTGTCGGTAAAGATTCCTATCTTCCACTCCGTCGACCCGGGTTCGATTCCCGACGAGGTAGGGGATTTTAAATCTCCACCTTGTGTCTAGGTGTGTATTCTGTCTTTGTGTTTGTATGTGTCAATGAGGTAAAAGGGTTAACAGATGTAAAAAAAAGAAAGAAACGACAAATATAGATAAAGAAAAAAGTAATAAAAAAGGAGCATTGTAAAAGTTAACAAATAACAAAAAAAAAGCGTCATATTCAAGTTTCAACATCGGCATTTAATAATAGAAAAATGTTTATATGCCAGTCGTTAATAGAGCCGTAGACATAGAATTTAATCGAATCCAGGTTAATATTTTTTAAGGTCGGATTTTCCAAACGCCTGATAAACCCATGTATGACAGAGAGAATGTAGGTCATAACAAATATATGAAAAACATTCTCTATATCCCAAATCAGTTGTTATGTACATACCGCTTCATGACATTAGCACAAAGAAGGACTCAGCTTTTGAAGACCGGTCAAATTCTATCTATACGCTGTCCGCTCTTAAAGTTATCCTTGTGCAAACAAAACCATGTGACCTGCTCGCTGTTCATTGGTTATGAACATCGACGTACGTTGTGGAAGCAATAAGTACGCGAAAAAGTAGTTCCCTTCATTAAATTAAAATTATGTCCTCTGAATATACTTGTTATTCTTCATGAATGAAAATAATATCCATACAAAATATTCTGAAATATACCTAATCATTAATTACAACTTAAAATAGTTTATTACATATGGGTGATGCATTTGAGTCATGCTTCACTCGATTTTGATGAAACAAAATGGCTGAAATTATCAAGTCTTCTGTTGCTGTGTCGTCATCTCCCTGTCAAAAGTAACAGTAATTGTGGCGCGAGTGGTGGAAGGATATTCCTTCTACAACATATGTCGGTGTCCATAACCAATGAAAAAGCGAGCAGGTCACATGGTTTTGTTTTGACGAGGATCGCTTTAAGAGCGGACAGGGTATAAGGTTATGAACAGAACTTCAAACAAAGCTGTTATAAAGAAAATATTGCGAAAAGGACAAATTATGTTTTACTCTCAGAATCTGGGATTTACCTGTAATAAATGGCTCGCTTACTGTATGTGTATTTGGTTCGGCTTCATTATTATCAATCATTGTATTATAAACGTACGTGAGCTATTTATTGGAACAATGCGGGGCTGAAGTTAGAGCATTACAAAATTATAGCGTGACAAATTTGTCACACGATTGCGTGTGATTCGGAATAAAGTACGCGAGATTCGATTGAAAATCAAATAGATTTTGAGAATATTAGTAGACCTGAACAATTTCTTCTGCTAAGGTTTGTGTCAGAAAATACACATGGAGAAGGTGACTGCCTACTTTACTATTGACCTGCATGCTGATAAGGTTCATTATAGAATGAAAGATTGATATGAGATTCGTCAGTGAATTCCTTATTGCAGTCCTCATGTCTGATACATGTTCACCGCACGCGAGACACTTCTAATTCAGTAAAAAAATTGTTTAAGTCACACCATGTTTATAGTAAAACTACGTATGTCACACAAATTCACTTCATAGTCCTGTTTAGTTAGATTTTTTTAAACATAACTGCAATCAAATCATTGAAATTGAAGATTTACTTTTAAAAAAAATATTGTAGCCTATTTTTATATTATATTATTCGGTCTGACAAGAAAAGAAACAAAAATTAAATTTTATAAGTAATGGCTGTTCCTGTATTGATGTATGGATCAGAATGTTGGACGATCACTAAAAGACAAGAACAAAGATTGGAAGCAGCTGAGATGCGATTTTTAAGAAATATAGCAGGATATACTCTGCTGGATAAGAAAAGAAATGAAGATATAAGAATGGAACTAAATATTTTCAAACTTACAGACCGAATAATTAAATATAGGAACGACTGGAAAGAGCATATTGATAGAATGCCAGAAGGAATATTTCCAAAATTATTGCCAAATTATAAACCGCGCGAAAGGAGAAATGTTGGTAGCCCACACGGAAGATGGTCTGAACAATTTTAACAATTCTAGCTTTCATGAAACCGGAACGAGTCAACAGGCTTAATCCCAGGAAGATGATGATGATGATTATTATTATTATTATTATTATTATTATTATGATTATTATGATTATTATGATTATTATGATTATTATTATTATTATGATTATTATGATTATTATTATTATTATTATTATTATGATTATTATGATTATTATTATTATTATTATGATTATTATTATTATTATTATTATTATTATGATTATTATGATTATTATGATTATTATTATTATTATGATTATTATGATTATTATTATTATTATTATTTTATTATTATTATTATTATTATTATTATTATTATTATTATTATGATTATTTTATTATGATTATTATTATTATGATGATATTATGATTTATTGATTATTATTGTTATTATTATTGTTATTGTTATTATTTTATTATTTATATTTTATTATTTTATTATTTTATTATTATGGATTATTATGATTATTATTGATTAGGTTTATGATTATTATTATTATTATTATTATTATATTATTATATTTGTTCTTATTGTATTATTTGTTATTGTTATATGTTATTGTTATTGTTTATTGTTATTATTTTATTATTTTATTATTTTATTATTTTATTATTTATTATTTTATTATTTTATTATTTTATTATTTATTATTTTATTATTTATTATTTTATTATTTTGTTATTGTTATTGTTATTGTTATTGTATGTTATTGTTATGTATTGTTATTGTTATTGTTATGTTTGTTTGTTATGTTATTATTTTATTATTTTATATTTTATTATTTTACGATTATTTTATTAGTTTATTATTTTATTATTTTATTATTTAGTATTTTATTATTTTTATTATTTTATTATTTTTATTATTTTTATTATTTTATTATTTTTATTATTTTTATTATTTATATATTTTTATTATTTTTATTATTTTTATTTTTATTATTATTATATTATTATTATTATTAATCGGTCTGAGTGATAAAATTATTAAAGAAAGGTAGTTTCCGATAGTAAAAGAGTCAATTTAAAAAAAGTATAAGCTATTGTATTCATTACTTACATTTGAAGTATTTTCATTACAAAGTTGCACAATTTACCTGTTTCAGAAGGCAATCATTTACAAATTAGTGTTCAATAATTTCCCCCATTATATTTTGTATAAATCATTATCAAGTAGTAGGCCTATACATGAAGTATTGAACTTTTACAGGAAAAAATCACTATGAGGTTTAATTTAATATTAAATTAATTGCTTCATACCTCACCTCATGTCCAGTCCTCTACGTAGACCGCAGTTTCGAAACCTTGGTGGCTTCATCTTCAGTACCCTCTCAACGTAGAAGACTGGATATGAGGTGAGGTATTAAACATAATTTAATCTATAGGCCTACATGAAGTACCTGCTAACATTAATAATTATCATATTGGCTTACATTTTACCAAAGTTACCTTGAAAACAGTTTCAGTATAACCAGTTTCCGAATTTGGATTCAATTTACCTGGCTTGTTAACCTATTTGTATCACAATCAATTCAGGTATCTAATCGGAAGATCAAAGCTTATAAACACAGATTTTAATAAAAATAGTATTGCCTAATTTTTCTGAGAGTTATTATGGAATAAGCAGGGACACCGACAGATTTTAAAGATTCGATATCGATTATGTTTCCACCGTTGTGGTCTCGGGGTAGCGTTGCTGTCTCTACGCAGTGGGCCTGGGTTCGATCCCCGGTCGGGACAGGTTTTCTGGGTGATGGATTTTTTCGGGTTTTTTCCTCACCTGTAAGATAAGTGTTAACAAACTTTAATGACCACATGGTCCCCGAACATCATCTGGCCATGATAATCATCTTCTTGTAAGCCCATGGTTCCCTTAACAGAGATTTAGGCGCTCTCCCCTACAGGGAAGAATTTGAACTATAATAATTTAGATACACTTGTTTTCGTATAGATGTCATTTGAGTGGTCTGTGGTCAGCGTTCCGCCTCATACTGACATCTAGGAAACCAAGGTAGTACTAGGACGGGAAATTTCGGCAAATTTTGCTTAGAGGCCTTTTCATTCAGGCTTAAGGATTATTTACGAGCCTGAAAATCTTCAGGCTCGGGACCCACGGCTTAAAGTCCCTCCGAGAGGACTTACACCTTGGATTTTTCCATCCTAAAAAATCCATCGACCCCAGCAGGGTTTGAACCCGCGACCACTAGTCCACCGCTGCCGACTCATTTTCATAATCATCTTATTCGCCATGTTTAGTTTGAATGTGAGTCTTAATATTGTATTGTCTCGGAGTTGGCCTTGACATTGAGCTGGTACCTCATTAGGGGAGGCCCTCCGTGTCCCCGTGTGGTCATAGTTAAAATCCCTCTCCCGAAAGGTCGTGTCACTGTAAGGTCCGGATGTCATGTAGCACGTAAAAGTATCTAGAAGGGGAGAAGTTACACTGCGTTAATGAAATGGATAATGGAAAAATTGAATTAACTGTCCATACTTTAACTACAGTAAAAGCTCCATATTCCCGGGGGATATGTTCCGCAAACATGCCGCGAATATGGAATGGTAATTTGTATATAGGGGATACGTTCCAAGGTTACAGAATAAAATAAAAATTATCAAAATAATATCAATTAATGAGAGATTAAACAATTTATTTTAATTATTACTGTCAGGTTTAGGCAAGGGGTTAAATAATTTAGTAATTCTTTTCTGTTTTTTTTTTCTTCTATTTTTACTTTAAGAGGCAACACTAATTGTTTTCTCTTCGGTACTAATTTTTCTTTCCTTTTACTCGACGTTATAAACTGGGAACAAAGCACAAGAGACACGTATTATTCAATCAAAATTATTGCAACGAATGACAAGTTAGAACAATGATATACCGATCGTGGCGATGGAGGAATGTATAAAAGTACATATCGGCACGTGAAATACAACAGCTTTTAACAATGAACTTTAGCGTTAGTGACAATAAGGTTAGTTTTGTTCTGATAGGCTATTCATTTGTCCATTTGGTTTGAATCGCTCTTTGTAAAAGACGCCTTGGAACCTGCCTGCAATTATTTAAAAAAACTACTGACGGTTAATGAAATACACTAATCCTTCTAATATACCGACACGATCCGCGAATAAAGAAATTTTTAGCCGCGAATACAGGAACTGTATCGCAATTTTTTAATCCGCGAATAAGGAAATGTTTGTGTACTGTCAGGTTAATTGATTTTAAATTTGTCCGATATGTGATGTAAGTTATTGTTGAACTACTGTAAGACTTACGCGTCATTGTTATTATTTGCACACACGCTGTAGTGCAAATATAAATGTGCAAAGTCAAAACCAATGTATATATTTCCAATTTTATAATGCACTATGCTAGACTTAAAATAATCTATTTGCATAGACAAGTTCCATAACCTATAAATTTTATTGTGATTTCTGAAACATGCAAAATATATAGTAGGGGTGCATAAATTTCCAATTTGAACAGCCTATTGAGCATTTTGAGATGTTTAACCCTTAAATTGGCAAAACACAGATTTCTTCCGTTAGTTAATTAAATGTGGCGGACCGCAGTGAAAACTGAATCTTGTGTAACTGTTATTATTAGATATATTGTATAATTAGACACACATTTAAGTGGTTTCTTTTTTGTTGTTTTTCTTCTGATTCATTTAAAATATTAAATTAATTAAACCAACTGATGTATCCAAAAGGATACATTACGAATTTAAGGGTTAAGAAAAATGAGTGAATTATGAAGTGTGGTGTCTGGCAGTCATTTAATTAGGCCTATATTCATACGTAGGGTCTACACTCATAAGCATCGTGCCTTGGTATAGAGTTACGGGACTTGCACTGGTCCGACTACCCAAGGGAGAAGAAATTAGGCCTATAGGGACCGGCACCCAGCCATAATTATGGAGGAATTTGGGTAGCTACATGAAGAGTGACTTCAGATTGAGAAAACTCTCTAGGTTTATAACGGATGGGGGATCCGACATGCTCACATGTATGTCGCCCCTTATGCTGTCCGGATAATCGACCTCCTTTTTGATTAACACATGCGAACATGAGGTCAGCGACTGGTTTGTAAACCAAGGGCCTTGTAGGCCTATCGTGCCATGGGGGAAAAAAAAGACTCAAATAACTAGTTTCAAATAACTTTTATCGTATATGCACTTGATGTACGTCCATAGTGTTGATAGATTATATTGGCGACTCGTGATATAAAATTATTCCAGAGCTGACCTAGAACTCGGGAGAAGGAGAACTCAAGTAGTGAAAATAGCAACAATTTATTAGCCTTCTTTTCTTTACAGTAAACCAGAGATCACATTAATAACATAGCTGGCTATAACCGAGCGCTTTGGCTGAAGAAGTAGTATTTGAAACTCTTATTTCGGGTCGTCTCGGGTTCATGTCCCGGTGCTGACCAATTTCGCTGATTTTCCTTTCGGTTTTCCTCAGTTGTCAAAGCAAATGATGGTTTGGGATTTGTTTACTAGGACCTATTTCATAGTATTCATTAATTAAATATATGGCCTGAAATGTTAAAGCGTTTAAAAATAGGTCAAGTGGGGCTAGGGATTAAATGTAGGCCTATAATAAATAAATTGAATAGTTTAGGCCTAAGTATAATCCGCTCTGAAAAGAGGTCAAAATTAATATCATTATAAGAAAAATATTGCTACTCCTGCTTGAGCTCTTTCTGTTATTTCTACTCCACTATAAAACATTATAGGCCTATACTTACTTACATCTTGACTTCCTCTTTGTCTCTTTTTTGTTTCTGTTACTTAGTTACTCACTGCCACTATCGAGCCCGTAGGTTCATGGCAGCGCGGACATAAGCTCTCCATACATCCCTATCCTGAGCTAATGCTTTCCAATCATTCCCTGTATAATCTACTTCCCTCAAATCATAGTTAATGTTATTCTCCCATCTCATTCTTGGTCTACCAACTGGGCGTTTTCCCTCTGGCTTCCCTACAAGAAGCTTCCATGCAAGTCTTTCATTCCCCATACGTGCAACATGTCCTGCCCATCGCAGTCTACGAGACTTATCTGTTCTTATTATATCTGGCTTCCTATAAAGACCATGTAGTTCATTTTTATGTAGTCTTCTCCATTCACCTGTCTGTTCATCTCTCTTTGGTTCAAAAATTTTCCTAAGTACTTTATTCTCAAATATTTTTTTGTTTCTGTTATCACTGCTATATCTATACCTCTTTCTTTTAATCCTCTTTCCAGTTCGGTTTCTTTATGATGTATTCCTCTGACATTCCATGTTGCTACTTTAATTTGGTCTTGAATTCCAAAACTTTTGTCCTTATGATTTGCATTTGTCGTTATCCGTTGAATAGTCCAGCTATCTCTTTGGAGCTTGTAAGTATTTTGAAGTGTCCCCTGAGTACGCTACTAACGTTCTGCAGGGTTAGTCCTTTGAGGGGCTGCCTCCTTAAAGTCTTTGGACTTGCTTCCTTGTGTTTTATCCCCACAAGGAGGGTTGCCTCTTCCGTCTTCTGCCGTTGATGACTTCACTCTTGTTTCACCGAGCTGGGTCTCTTATTTCATCCTCAGAGATTGGGTTGCCACTTCCGCTATTTTCGCCGTTCCAATGTGTCTGCCGTTTTGGTCTTCCGTGTTTGCAGCTTCCAGTGTGTTAGTTGCTCCCACGTTGCGGAATACAAGCTGCTGAAATGAGATTCCTCAGACCAATAGCAGGATATCAAAGAACAGACAACAAACATAACACAGAAATAAGACAAAAACTAAAAGTACAGGAATTAAATACAAAAATAGAGAAATACAGAACAAACTGGAAAGAATACTTGGCAAGGATGACAGAGAATAGAATACCAAAAGCAGCATACAGCTATTCACCACGAGGAAGAAGAAGTTTGGAAAGACCAAAGAAAAGATTAAAAGAGCAGCAATTTGGAGCCGGAACAGGCTAGTAAATAATCCTAAACCGTGAAGATGAAGAAGAAGAATATTATAAGAAAAAAGTTCCATTCAACCATTCTATACGTTAACGGTTTAGTTCTTATCTCACCAATCGTCAGCAACCAGTTTCTGTTAATAATCACATTTCTTCCTGACACTTGGTGAGGAAAGGAGTACCTCAAGGCGGCATGCTCGCCCTTCTTCTATTCTCCATGTACATTAATGACGTGACCAAGAAACTACAAAACTGCAAGCATCATCTTTACGACGACTTACAGATTTACACACACTTTAGGCCTGACGTAACTATCGAATCCATTGAAAAAGTAAACACTGACCTCAGAAATAGGCCTATATCTTTATGGTCCTGACAATTCGGGCTAAAACTAAATGTAAACAAAACGGAAGCAATGATTATCGGGCGTCCAAGACTATTAAGCTCCATAAAAATAGCAATATGCCGGCTATCGTGTTAGATAACGAATAAATGCCTTATACCGACATCGTTAAAAACTTGAGACTTTACTTAGATTTAATCTAAATTGGAATATCCAAATAAAACAAACATCTAAAAATCTTCTCCATAATGCATTCCGTAAAGCGTCTCAAGAACTTACTTCCTACAGCACTTACAAATAATTTTAATCCAAACCTTAGTGATGCGGCATTTTGACTAATGTGGCATTCTACTGACTGGTATAAGTGACTGATTGTCGGACAAACTACAGCGTGTCCATAATATGTGTATGAGATTCATACTTAATTCGTAAATTGTTATTTCCCATATTTAACTATGAATTCATATTTAATGTCCGAAAATACCATCACATTTCCCCATTTTTCACGAATTTTCATGGCTACATCTTAAAGGGAAGATAATTACACTGTCTAGTTCTCTTATTTGAGATCCTACATACCTCAACTCCCAATTATTTATCCTCTCGTTTCCAGTATCTATCTCAAACCATAACTTAAACACGAGATCACAACATAGTCTCTTGCTTAATAGGCCTATACCGCAACATAGGACATCACGTCTCCATGTCATATGCTATCTTCACTTCTCGCAACTGGAATTCCCTACCACAAGAAATAAGGGGCTGCCGGACATTGGCATCTTTTAAAAGAAATCTAAATTTATATTTGCTCTAACCTCGATTTCATTATTACCCAGTGTAAGGTATATATATTAATTGGTGTTTCTCATACAATTTATCATATTTATACTATTATTATTATTATTATTATTATTATTATTATTATTATTGTTATCATCATCGTCGTCGTACAAAATGTTGTCTGTACATGAAATTTACATTGCTACATTTAATGTATATATTTAAGCTGTTTATAGGATAGTATAGTGTATATCTATATTGTTAAATATGTATTTATAATTTGTGCTGGTTGAGTGGAAGAAAAGGCCTTATGGCATTAACTCTACCAGAATAAATAAAACATTATTATTATTATTATTATTATTATTATTATTATTATTATTATTATTATTATTATTATTCACTTCCTGGTTTAGGCAAGAGTTGCCTGTTCCGTTTCTACGCTGAGGTGTCTTTGGTTAAGTCCGTCCGAGTTTCCATTGTGAAGAATACGAGTAATATGTTTTCCTCTGATCGCGGTACCAACGCTATGCAGAGTAGACCATTGGTGGGGCTGCCACCTCGAAGCTTTAGGTCCAGCTTCTGGATGTACTAACCCCATCTAGAGGGTTGCCACGTCCGCCCGATCCGCCATGATGAAGGACTCCTTCTGCGCCGAATCTGCCGTTAAGGTCTTCACCGTAACCCTGGCTAGGGGCCCTTACAGAGTACTATCAGTCGGAGCCAACTGAACCCTGGTTTTTTTACGAGGTTGTTACTCCTCCCCCTCCTCCTTTCTCATCCGGGCTTGGGACCGGTTTCACCCAACTAATGAGGATGAAAAACATAGTAGGGTCTATAGCCTTAAATTTAGGCTTGATATAGTATTAAGATTTGGCAGTAGTAGATGATTAGTCCATTTTTCTGTCGGAGCTAAGCCATAAAGGAGCAGACGCCACTAGACATTTCACATATCCTGACTACATCCTTCTTATAAGAACGAAAAATGTATTGGCTATTTGGGATCAAAGCTATTTGAACATTTTAAAGTTAGAAGAAGCAAAATTTAGTTAGAATATATTGAGCTAAACTTATGTTGAGTATAAAGCAAGATATAAAAAAAGGCAGTGACAGAATAGTATTAGAATTATAATGTAAGTTACATATTGGGTTACTAACAAGACAAATTGATTATTAATATCCTGTATTACATCAAGGTAAACTCTACTTTGTACATATTACTGTGGTATCGATAACATTTATTTATTCAAATGTATTCTGAAATATTTATGTTCATTTCAATCAATATCCTTGTGAAAACTTGTTAATATTACACATTCAACATTCGACAACATAAAAGAGTAATCTATTCTGATAGATGCCGGCATGTAATCATTTTCGCCTTCTTCCCTCTTCTAAACAGAATTCGATTTTCATAATATTTAATTAAACTAGCAGCATATTTAATTTTCATGACCTGAACATTAGTTACAAAATTATGGCAATGAAAATCATTATAATTAACTCGACTTATGAAATCCATAGGTTCATTACCCCATTCCCTAGTTGCTGTCTGTAGGCGACTAAATATAGTTTATATCTCCTATGTCCAATACCATAAGATCCATATAAAAATTATCCTCTATTTACGCTAGGGTTTGGTAATTTTTTCTGAAGAGTTTCCCATTTACTCTTTTAAATAATTTTACTGTCATGCATTCAAGTTACATCGGGTAACATGTCTATCTGAATCTCCTGGACTTAATAACTCTCAAGGATTACAACTATCTAAATAACGAAATTCCTCGTTGGAAGCCTCCTCCAAACTTCATTCTCAGCTTTTCTCATGTTTCAAACGCATAAATACGAAATTCAATAATAATAATAATAATAATAATAATAATAGTAATAACAGTAAGAATACTAATACAGTACTAATAGTAACTACTACTAATTTTTAGATTATATTAAAACTCGGCAATTAAGATGATATGGGCATGTTCAGCGAATGGAAGAGGATCGGCTACCAAAGTATATTTTAGGATGGAAAGACGAGGCAGAGGAAGATATAAAACCTCCTGGAGTCAGGGAATATATTTATACATGAAGGAAAAACATCTACAAGGAGGAGATTGGATGGACCGACAATATGGGCTATTAGGAATCGGATGTCAAAGACATTAATCAACCGACGATCTATCTATCTAACGACACTAATAATAATATTAATAATACTAATAAACCTATTCCATTTCAGATGTTAGTAGCCTCTCATAGTAGTAGGAGGTTAAGACTTACACGTTTCTAGGCAGTCGGTACAAGATATCATCCGGGTTATCAGCCCTTTGTGACGACCGCTTTTAGCCCCACAACAAATGTATCGTATTAATTTCCGTTAAATATTGAATCGGCTCCAGGAATATGGTACCACCAGAAGGTTTAGATCAATTTAAATATCTTGATTGAATCAGCCATCTTTTGGATTATTGCCTTAACCAACTACGTGTCCCCAATAATAATAATAATAATAATAATAATAATAATAATAATAATAATAATAATAATAATATTGATGATAATAAATATAATCCTAATTATAATAATAGGCCTTATTAGCATATAGCCTCTACCATAAAAGCCTAAATAAATAAAAATATTGATTAATAATAACACAAGAATCTATTATTGTACCAATTTATAAGAAAGGAGATAAAACTGATTGCAACAACTATAGGGGCATCTCATTACTTTCAACTTCGTACAAAATTCTATCTAACAAATATATTAGTCAGCAGACTTACTCCTTATATTGATGTGACATTCTATTATCTGTCCTACGTAAGAAGCACCCTTTGACATTTAACTTTCGAATGTATTACTCCTCCCAGCACGTGTAAGAGTGCAGGCGAACCCTGTCAGCTGTTTGTTACAAGCCGATAAATGAATGCACTATATCGTTCACTACAGTGACAGGATTATGCTCCATAAACTTACAAAATACATTTAACATCTTTTTCGCCACTATTTAACAATTTCGCATTGTACTTATAATAATTTTGATCACATATTTTATCACCGAGTTAAGTTAACATAAACTACCCGACAGCCGCCATATTTGTAACTGACATAAACTTCCTCTCAAGAATCGTTCAGTTTTAAATAAATGCGAATTTTTAGTTAGTCTCCGGCCTTCCAAAAAATATGTAGGTGTATACTGTATTCTGATCAACTATAATTAACATAAATAGCTTTAAATACGTAATTATATTAATCGAGTACATGATCTATTTTTTCACTTCCGCTGAACTGTGCTTTGGTCATAAACGAATCGCAGAAACTGCAGCTGCCATATGCTTCGTGGATTACCCGCCCATTTATTTTCCTCAAGTGTTTCTTAAGCTGAACAGAAAATAGGAGATCATCAATGTGGATTTAGAAGAAACAGGTCTACTACAGATCAGATTTTTAGTATAAGACAGATTTTAGAAAATAAATGGGAATAAATTGGTAGGCTACTGTACATTAACTATACGTACACTTAAAAAAGGCATATGATTCAATTACGAGGGAGAAGTTATAGCCTGTAGTATCCTGCTGGAGTTCGGAATTCATAAAAAGTTAGACTTATAGGAATGTGTCTAAATGGTACAAAAAGTAGGGTGCGTGTAGGCAAACAATTTTCGGATACTTTTGAAATCCACAATGGGTTGAAGCAAGGATATGCACTATCTCCTCTACTATTTAATTTTGTACTAAGTAAGTACTATCAAATCTTTAGAGGATGAAGGCCTACAACTCAATGGTATTAATGGACACTACGGAAACGAAAGGGTAGATTTCCTAGCAAAAATAGACTCAACGTTTCAAAGAACTCTATTATATGACAGACTACCTACTTCATTTTGTAAACAAAAGCTCCTTCAATACTACACAGACATCTGGAATGCGCTGTACACATCATCACACAAAGGCCACCAAACAAAACTCTTCTTCCCAAACATCCATACCAGGCAAGAAACCGTCCTAAATCCAACTTTCGTACTTACACAATTCCTCACAAACCATGGAAAATTCCAACAATACCTACACAGAATTGGAAAAGCAGCCTCACCGAAGTGTCCATGCTCAGAACAGCTATGCATATTTTGCTTCACTGCAAGCTACAGACCAGCGCACATCAAGAACCCAAACATAGTGCTAAGAAAAGTTATCAAAATGCCACAAACAATCAAGTACATAAATGAAATACTCCAGACACTGAAATAAACCATATTAATTGTAATCCATTAATTGTAAAACCATATAAAGTGTAAACTAAATATCCTGCGATATACCCACAGGGTAAAACGCAGGTTGTAAAATTTGTTCAAATACAAAAAAAAAGCTATTAGTTTATGCTGACGATGTAGTACTATTGGGCGATAGCGAAAAGATAATAAAGGCTAACACGCACACACTATTGAGTAACACTAAGAAATTGGGACTGGAAGTAAATATCAATAAAACTAAATACATGGTCACACATAGAAATACATTATAGGCCTATAATGGAAATGGATAGCTAATGACAAATGAGGGAAATTTTGAGGAAGTGGCTGAATGCAAATACCTAGGAACAATAATCACAAATAGGAATGAGATGTACAAATAAATAAAACATAGGCTCAATTCTGGAAATGCGTGCTATTATGCATTACAGAGACTCTTGACTTCCCAATTCCTTTCTGAAAACGTAAAAATGAAAATATATAAAACTATTATTCTACCAGTTATATTATATGGATGCGAAACATGGACCATGGACTCTTACTTTAAGGGAGGAAATGAGATTACGAGTATTTGAGAGTAAAGTTCTTAGCAAAATTTTTGGACCAAAGAGAGGTGAACTGACAGGTGAATGGAGAAGACTATATAACAATGAAGTACATGGTCTTTATAGGAAGCCAGATATAATAAGAAGAGTTAAGCCTCGTAGACTGCGATGGGCAGGACATGTGGCACGAATGAGGAATGAAAGACGTGCATGGAAGCTTCTGGTACGAAAACAGAGGGAAACGCCCAGTTGGTAGACCAAGAATGAGGTGGGAGAATAACATTAACTATGATTTGAGGGAAGTAGATTATACTGGGAATGATTGGAGAACATTAGCTCAGGATAGAGATGTATGTTGGGCTTATGTCCTCGCGGCTATTAACCTACGGGTTCGATAGTGCCAGTGAGTTAGTTAGTTAGTTAATAACACGAGTAGACCATCATAGCTACATTATATGCTAGGATTGAGGTATTTAATTCCTTATCGCAGTATTTTTTAATGTATTTAGTTTATTTCAACATAAGATACAAGGAGCAGTCAGAGATTTTATGAACGCTGGTGGAAAGTCAAGCTATGCAAAACACATAATTAACGCTGGTCACCGAATGGACACAATAGATCGCACTCTATATATAGTTGACAGAGAAAGACTTCCAGCTAAAATGAAACTACTAGAAGACCTTGAGATCATGAAAGAAATCAACAACACCTACTACTAAATCAGAACACACCCCAAACATACAATCCCTTATATGAGATAGTTAAAATCCAGTCAGTTGCTACTGGCGACGCATCAAGACCATCAAAGTCTAGAGCGTTTTAAATACAACAACTAGTAGCGCATACTCATCCTGCTGATGATGGAAGTTAAAATCCGAAAAGCCTCCAATTAATAATATTTTAAATACATTATTTTAACAACGTTGAGGACGACGGCACCTGCCAACAGGTACATTTAAATTTTTAATTTCAATTTAATAAATCGCTATCTCTGCAATTATTTCTCCAGACTTCTGAAATAAATCCTATCTTCAAACAAATATTTAATAACATTGAAACCTTATAATGATGATTTTTAATCCTTACTGTGATCATTATTTTTTTATAAAAGTATAGTCTATAATACATTTATAAACTTACAACTGTATACAAGTTCATCTTAAATAGTGTAAAATTAGAGCACAATGTAAGCTTGATATTTTCATTAATCACGTGTTTATTGATTGAGAACCCTCCACTCGTATCCAACGTAATGCCAGATAGATAGATGATATGAGATGATGGACCTATTGTTAAAAATCTAAGTTATACCATGATACCGGCTGACCAAGCTTCATCAAAGGGGCAGATAATTTAAAATGAGTCATAATGAATTAACGAGATTCCCTCTGTCCCTATCTACTATCCAGCCCCACTCGCGATGAATCGGACGTTATGAAGAAGTGATGGAATGAACGTTTTTGGTGGAGAAAACAAGAGGATCCGAAATCTAAATAAAATTCAAATGGTGGGAAATTTAGCAGGATTAGAAACAACGTCAATAAAACCAAGTATATGATGACAGAAACAAGTAATATGTATGATGTTATAACGAAAATTAAAATATGAAATCAGGAATTTGAAAAAGTAAAAAAAAAACTCACCTATTTTGGAACACAAATAAATAACGAAGGATCTTCGTCAGAAGAAATAGATAATATACTAATTATTGAAAATCGAGATTATTATGCAAATACGAAATTGCACGGCACCGCGCGTCATGGTATCTAATATCGCAATATTCGCAATTATTGCTCATGTATTGCCCTGCGTGTATGTTTAACAACTCTACTACCATGCTCTATTCCACGGGCAAATACAATGTCTTTTCGAATATAAAGATTATAGCTATGGTAGATAATTCAATTCCACAATTCTAACATCGTACCTAAGCTCGCGAAAACAATAAAGGGAGAACCGGAATAAATACAGACCATTAATTAAATTTAAGCATAGAGTCTATGCGTTGGGCCCGTGACACACAGACATATTTCATTTCCTCAACAAGCAATTGCAGTTATACATTCAAGCATATGAAATGTATGACAATCTAACCAATAGACGATATAACTTTTCTAATAATAATCATGAGTGAGGCTTTGGGGAAGTAAATCATGTTGTTTTACTAAACTCAGCTTCAAAAGGGAACTCTTGCATAGTATAAAAATTTCAAAAACAACGTTAACTAAAATAAGCATATATTTTCATATAAATGAAGTCATGAATAATCAAATGACAATTATAATAGCTGTGACCAATATACAGTTATAAATAAGGATAACAAAATAAATCATCTCTTGAAACAAGACTTCTTCAGAATAAATGACAAATATAAATAATATAACGAACACTAGCATAATATTTTAGATTCATAACTCCATTCGCGCTCGAAAACAAAGTTCATATCTTCACAGCGGACCAAAACAAACATAAATGAAGCAGCTGGTGGCATTCCCAATCGCTCGCCAAACGAAGGTGTCAAGCTCTCGAAGAAGGTTGTATAAAGTTTGGTTTCTGCATCCACTGTCGCGCAGCATAGATACGCAGACAGACGGGAGGGAGAAAGCGTGCGTTCGGAAAGGAATAAAGATAAAGGAGACACTGATAGAAAGACAAAAACAAATTAATGCCAGGGCAACAACGATAATTTACGCTAGCACGGTACAAAATTAATAAAAACAAGTTTATTAACGAAATAAACTAAATTAAAACTGTATAAAATCTTAATAGGACCAGTAGTAACATACGCGGCTCAAATATGGGTTGTGAATAAGAAAGATTCCCTGAGAATATTTGAATATTTGAAAGAAAAATTATAAGACGTAGACCTATATATATGGACTAATCTGTGATAATGGAGAGCACGACACAATACAGAGATTGAATAAATAATGGGACGAGAATATATCGTGAAATGTGTAAAGTGTTTACAGCTAGGATACTTAGGCCATGTAGAGAGAATGGAGAACAACAGGATACCAAAAGTCTACTAGCATATTAATTCTGCCCGAGGGCAGGTCTTTCACTGCAATCATAGCCTTTTCATGCTATGCTTTGCAGCTTTACTATGGAATTATAGGTGTGGTAGCTTCCCTTTCTTTCCCGCACCGGTGAAGGATGATGATATAATGAGAAGGATTATGGTGATGGCCGGAAGATTTTTGAGGAGCGTTGGGCCCTAAGCTTCCTGATATTAAGTCTACTACATGACAATATTATAGGGGTTAAAAGAATAAGGAGACCGAGAAAGAAGTGACTACAGGATGTAGAGTAGGACTTGAGAAAACTAGAGATAAGAGGATGGAGAAGATTGGCACAACAAAGACAGGAATGGAAGATGGTTGTGAAGGAGACATCAAGGACTTAGAGCCGAAGAGTAGGTAGATAAAACGAGGAATCTCCTACAAAATCTTTTCCTGCCTCCGATTCACCCACCAGAAACGGAGATGCGAACTCGAGTCCAAGAGTTTGGGCGAGTATCTAACCACATGGGCCACAGCATTTATTGATAGTTGCATTTAAATATGAATGTCGTAGGTTTTAAAACAGATTCCCTTCCCTTTTAATTAAATTTGTGTCTGGTTAAATTGGTCTAACTGAAAGAATTAACTTTAACAGAGTGACTGATAAAATACATGAAACATTTGTCTCGCTTCCCACGCCTAGAGGCTTGGTTTAATTTGCATCGCTGGCCTTGTTTATGCCATTATATATATTTAATAACATTTCATTAATTTTTCCGCTAAAATACCAATAAACACAAATTATTACTGCTTTGCTATTATTTCATTTTTTTCAAAATAGGACTGTGTTATTTTTACTTGTCAATCACAATCATATATTTCATTAGCTGATAATTGCCACATCATCATACATGCATAATGCCCCTCTAAAAGAGACACATGTTAAATTCTACATTTTAGTTGTCACTAGTTACATATTATTCTTTTTCACACACACACACACACACACACACACACACACACACACACACACACACCACACACACACACATACGTACGCACACGCACACGTACGCACACGCACACACACACACGCGTACGCACACGCACACACACAATCATAAAGCCTTTTACCGTTCCAGATAACAATTTTCTTCTTCTTCTTCACTTCCTGGTTTAATGGTTTA
Organism: Diploptera punctata; assembly: GCA_030220185.1. NCBI lineage: Eukaryota > Metazoa > Arthropoda > Insecta > Blattodea > Blaberidae > Diploptera > Diploptera punctata. Next base: position 1,380,382 of record JASPKZ010000813.1, on the reverse strand, counting down.
AGCATTAATTACCTGTTCTGTCTTCACTAATAGATCTAAGACCATCTCTTCCGAGGACGTCCGACATCTCTTCTTCCTCTCGGAAAATAATATAAGATTGTTTTTGGTAGTCTACTTTCTTCCATTCTTTGTATATGTTCTTCCCACTGAATCTTATTGTTAAATATATTTTATTTTATGGAATAGATCTGCAGTTCTTCACGGATATCCTCATTTCTTATCTGGTTCATTCTATAGTACATCCATTTACTCATCTTAAAAAATTCATCTCGGTTGCTTGGATTTTACTTTCATGTTTGGTAGTGACAATCCAGATAATAATAATAATAATAATAATAATAACAACAATAACAATAATAATAATAATAACAATAACAATAATAATAATAGTAATAATAATAACAATAATAATAATAATAATAATAATAACAATAACAATAATAATAATAGTAATAATAATAACAATAATGATAATAATAACAGTAATAATAATAATAATAATAATAATAGCTTTATTTTACCTGGCAGAGTTAAGGCCTTAAGGCCTTGTCTGCCACACCAACCAGGTTTAAAAAAATACAAAGAAATAGTCTTATATCTAAATTATAATAAACATAAACGATTACATGCTGTATATACAATACGATTATTATTTATAATGTATTTTGAGTTACTCTAGATTTAACAAATTAAATGTAATATGTACAAGATATATAAAAAAGAGAAAAAATAATTAATGACATAGGCCTAGTATAAATTTAAATAAATAGAGAAAAAAATAATTATTGGATACGTATAAGCGTGACTTAAAAGTGCCAAGTGTGTGGCAACCCCTGATATCTCGAGGAAGGAATTTCCAGGAGCGTGCAGAGGCTACTGTGAAGAAAGTAGAATAAGAGGAAGTGCTATGAAGAGGGACTGTTAGCAGACTGTTATCTTGTGACCTAGGCCTAGTGTTAATATTGTGGTAAGAAGATAACCTCTCAAATTTGGACGACTTTACATACTAATCCTGGTGTAGGCTATATTAGATCTTCAAATATCAGTCAAGGAACTTTAAATAGCCTACTATTTTATTTAGCGGATTCAAACTTTTAATAGGTCAGTACAAATATCTCTTATAAGGCTGTGAAGGTGTTTTTCGTCGCATAGAACATAATATTATCCACTTTAATCCATCGACATAACGGTATAGAACACACTTTGTTCTGATTGGGCTTCTTACTTACTTACTCACTGGCACTGTCGAACCCGTAGGTTCATGGCAGCGCGGACATAAGCTCTCCATACATCCCTATCCTGAGCTAATGCTTTCCAATCATTCCCTGTATAATCTACTTCCCTCAAATCATAGTTAATGTTGTTCTCCCACCTCATTCTTGGTCTACCAACTGGGCGTTTTCCCTCTGGCTTTCCTACAAGAAGCTTCCACGCACGTCTTTCATTCCCCATACGTGCAACATGTCCTGCCCATCGCAGTCTACGAGACTTAACTGTTCTTATTATATCTGGCTTCCTATAAAGACCATGTAGTTCATTGTTATGTAGCCTTCTCCATTCACCTGTCTGTTCATCTCTCTTCGGTCCAAAAATGTTCCTAAGTACTTTATTCTCAAATACTCGTAACCTCCTTTCCTCCCTTAAAGTAAGAGTCCATGTTTCGCACCCATATAATATAACTAGTAGAATAATAGTTTTATATATTTTCAGCTTAACGTTTTTTGAAAGGAGTTGTTGGGCTTCATATAACAAAATGACGCGTACAGAGAATAGTCCTAATAAGTGAAACTGTGGGTCATCCTGTATAAAGGCACATGTTGTAAAACAGATGAATATCATGAGGACAAACAGACGCGCCTCTCGCTAAGTAAATACGTGTTGGAATGAACAGCTGGGATCCGAACCACGGCATGTTTGTCCGGCGTAGTCAGGAAGCTCAACAGATTGGGAAATACAAACAATACAACATTGAATTCAGTCTATGTCGGCGTTAAATACTCATTACTTACACTAGCATCGTTACCAAACATTATTTTGCTGCACTTTCTTGTCTTCTACTTAGGATGGATTATACGCCAACCATCGAACCAATAGTTTCTTCACATTACTTTACACAAGTTTGTCTTGACAGGGATGTGGACTTTCACCGGTGCTTTTCATTATATACATGAATAAATTAATAAATGAATGGAGGAAAACACAACGAGGATATATACCCATCAATAGGAACCTCAAACTCGATGCTATTCTTTTTGCAGACGATTTAGCTCTTCTAGCACTTTCCGAAAATGATTTGCAACGATCAATTTATAATTTACAAAAAATAGGTGCCAAATTTAATATGGAAATATCAATTAACAAAACTAAAATTATGGCATTTCATGGGAAGGAACCCATACAAAGTAAAATCTGTCTCCAGAATAAAATTTTAGAGAGATCTAATCAATTTAAATATCTTGGATATTATCTCTCTATCTGGGATGAAAAGGATATCCCTGAAAAAGTTACTAGTTATAATAAAAGTTTAGGAATTATTAATCAAGTTATGAAACCATCCCTTGTACAAAAAAACACCAGATTACGTTTATATAACACTTTGGCTAGACCAGTGTTGACCTATGGTAGTGAAGCATGGACACTAAAAAAACAACATGAAAGCAGAATAGCGGCTTGTGAAATGAGATTCATGCGCAGAACAGCGGGTTACACCAGGTGGGATCGGAAAAGGAACACCGATATCTTAAAAGAATTGAAGACTACTCCAATTTTGGAATATATTAAACAGTACCAACTAAATTGGAAACACCATCTTGAAAGAATGAGTTCAAATCGGATCCCCAAAGCTGTTTATAATTATATACCAAGAGGACGAAGATCACTGGGCCGTCCTATGAAACGCTGGAGGGAAAATTTTCTATAGGATCGTAACAGGCCTTGGCCTAATACTTGAAGGAAGAAGAAAGAAGAAGTTTGTCTTAATCTATAGGCCTATCCTACACCTACACATTAAATCCTTAATTTTTAAGCTAATATTAAGAATCATGAGAGAACATTTCAAAATCAGGAGTGCAGAATCATCATCATCATCATCAACAACAAGGATTAAGCCCAATGGCCTGTTCCGATCTCATTATAGGTCGAATTGGTCCTTCCATCTCTTCAATGGTCTTCCCAACATTCTGCTCCCTTTTGGTTTATAATTATACATTCTTATGACTAGGCGCTGTTCCTTAATTCGTAATACGTGAGTGACTGCAGATAAGACTTTTTGGATAATATTTTATTATTTAACAGAGATTAACTATACTTTAAGTTCTGTTCTTATATCTTCGTTTTTCTTTTTATCGGTCCTTTGGCATCTTGCTATTGCTCTCGACGTCTTCATTTCAGCAGCTTCTAGGTGTTTACTATCTGCCTTTGTTAATTGTCCAGGTTTCACATTCATAAATACGAGATGGAAATGCCCGATTATTTTGAAACACTGCCAATCAATAGGTTCTATTCTAGTATTATTCAAATATAAGTTTGCATTTTGAGATTGTGCAACATAGCTGATTGAATAGTTGTATTTTAGTGTGTTGTCTACTAAATTTCTGTTTCATTGTGCAGAATTATAATACAATAATATTATCAGTAGACACGATGCTGTAGTAGTAAGAAATAGTAGTATAGTGTTGATGGCCAAACGAGGGAAATTTTGAAGCCGGAGAAGTGGCTGAATTAAAATACCTAGGAACAATACTTACAAACAGGAATGTGGTGCAGAAAAAAAACTAATAAATTGTCAGTATCAGAAAATTTAGTTTATTAAAAAAAGAGACAAAACAATAATTGGTTTGTTGAGGAATGTGTCGACATTGTAAGGTAAAAGGAAAAATTAGCAAAAGTGAATTTTTTACACGAGCCAAATGAAATAAAATTTTTAGAACATTGGGTTAGGTAAAATTGAGACGGGAAAACAAAAACTATCGGGTAATAAATAGCAAAGGAGAGGAGAGAATTTGAGAAAGAAGGTTAGTGATCTTGATATGAATACAAACAATAGGAACACCAGATAATTATATCAGAGTATCAGGATAGAGAGAAATGAGGTTTTAGGCTAGAACAAACAAAATTAAGAACGACAATGGGGACACAATTGCACATTTCAAGAAGTATATTATATAAATTGAAAAGTTGCTTTACTCAGCTATTAAATGCGCATGCAGAACACGATAGTGAAGAAGATGATTTACAGAGAGCAGAAATGTTAATCACAGAACCAAGTGCATTAGATATTGAAATGGCGATAGAGAAATTGAAGAGTATACAGCATCAGGTTCAAATGAGATCACAGCAGAACTGATAACATTAGGGGGAGAAAAATTGATGGACAAGATACGTCGGTTACTTAGTATACCTATGATTTGGGAAAAATGAAGTTCTTCCAATTGAATGGAAATAATATATTATCTTACCAATAAATGCATTAAAGCTGACTGCAAGAACTACAGTTGCATCTCATTACTTTCAACTTCGTACAAAATTCTAACAAATATATTAGTAAGCAGACTTATTCCCTATTTTGATGACATTCTAGGATATCATCAATGCTGCAAAAATATGTTAAAAATTACGTGACTTAACCATGTAAAACTAGTACCGAAATGTCACAATGAAGGAAAACTCATGTCAGTATGGGATGTAATCGATGATGTAATGCATCGTTTCCCAACCTGTGGTTCCCCAGGGGGTTCGAAAAATGTTTCAATGGGTTCGCCAAAAATGTTCCGTAATGGAGGGTTTCGAGGTTAGGTCTATTATTGTTTCCTTTATTTCTGCAGCATTGTAATAATAATATAATAATAATAATAATAATAATAATAATATAATAATAATAATAATAATAATAGTATAATAGATAGATAGTTAGATAGATAGAAGTAGAGATAGATAGATAGATAGATAGATAGATAGATAGATAGATAGATAGATAGATAGATAGATAGATAGATAGATAGATAGATAGAGATAGATAGATAGATAGATAGATAGATAGATAGATAGATAGATAGATAGATAGATAGATAGATAGATAGATAGATAGATAGATAGATAGATAGATAGATAGATAGATAGATAGATAGATAGATAGATAGATAGATAGATAGATAGATAATCGGTGATTGATGTCTTTGAAATCGTGCGATTCCTAATAGCCAATTTTGTCGGTCCATCCAATCTCCTGGTTGTAGATGTTTCTCCTTCATGTATAAACATATTCCCTGACTCCAGGAGGTTTTAGGCTTCTCTCTGCTTCGTCTTCCCTTAGGTTTCCATTCCAAAACACATTTTGGTAGTCGATCCTCTTCCATTCGCTGGACATGTCCGTACCATCTTAATTGCTGAGTTGAAATATAATCTAAAATAGTGTCTTCAATCTTCATTTTCTCCCTTATAACTGAGTTCCTATTTTTTTTTCCTTCTTGAAATTCTTGCTGCCCTTCGTATAAAATCCATTTCCGTTGCCTAAAGATACTTATTTGTTTTTGTTGTTAATGGCCAATGTTTTGTTCCATAAGTAATGATGCTTTTAACAATTGTATGATATATATTCATTTTATTTTTATTACTTATATTTTTATCCCACAATATTCCATTGAGGCAAGCAATTGCAAATTTTCCTTTATTATTTCTATTTCTTATTTCCTCTTCGTAACTTCCATTTTTATTTTTAATAATAATAATAATAATAATAATAATAATAATAATAATAATAATAAAATAATAGGCTATTAATAATAATAATAATAATTATTATTATTATTATTTTAAAATTAAATTAACTCTATATCGCTCCTTGTTACATATGTGTAAGATCGGGAATTAATAACATTATTTCCACAATAAATTAATATTTACCGCGATTGCCTGGTTTACAGTTAAGTTATGTAACAACGTTAGGAATGGATTTGATTTCGCTACAACTAGGCCTATATGTTGTGTAACTTTTAAGCCGTAACTAGAGTAACCTTAGGTTTTAACTGTTAAGGGTTAAGTTAATATAGGCCTAAGGTTATTAAACTTTTGCTTGGAATTAAATTGTATGCATGTCTACTGTATATGTATATTTAATATTCAGTGGTTCACCCAGCGTTGAAAAAGGGGTTTGCGAGTCGAAAAAAGTTTGGGAATCGCTGATGTAACGGAAGATTATCGATAGAAATCGAAATAGTTTGTTACCTGTAGTCTCTCTGTTGCCCCAATGTAAAATGCTTATAAACTCATTTCACCTACAATAGGCATAACAAAGAAATTCAGACGGTGTCGTGATTTGGCATCGCTATGTAGATTCCAGACATGCGCATTAACATGGAAAGAGTTACAAAATTAACTGTGAAACCAGTATCAGTATAAACTTGATTTTAGACATATTGTGTCAAAATTTAAAATAATATAGCCTATCACCGTAAATTGCAAATATAAAGTAATGATTTACGAAAAATCAATAAATATTTATCAGGATTCCTTGAGGTTGAACCACCCATGATAATTAGAGGGGGAGGTAACCCCCCGATCAGATTCGTTTTGCATTGTAATCTCACGGGGGGGAGGAAGAGTTCACAATATGGCCGCAGACTGGCGCCACTTGCTCGTGATGATGTAGAAGATAATGACCCAGCATCTCAGCGCTAAGCAGGAAAACCTAATAAAAACATGGACCACTTTTTTACATGCATCATTGGCACAAGTACACTACTATCTATCTTAGTTTACTTTGTACATCGATTGGCACTAGGTTAACTGCAATTCCACAACACTGCCTTTCAATTTTCGTATTCCATAATATTTCAGTCACTAAATATTGGAAACCCTTTCCACTTTCTGATGGAAAGTATCTGAATACAAACATAAGTTAAAAAATCCTTTAATTAGTACATAACATTTTATAATAAGAAAGATATATATATATATATATATATATATATTTTCAAATGCCCCAGGTTTGTCTTTCGACATTCCTGGTTTCTCTCCTGGCATGGCGTATTTGTAACCCACTTCTGAGGTTTGGGGCGCCTGGAAGGCGGGGTTACGTTGCCCCGATGATCTGATGGGTGATGATGATGATGATGATAATGGTGCGCCAGGAGAGTCCCTAATCCTAAGCTTAACCTAAGATGAATATGAATGTTGATGATTACGATGGCCATATGATTTCGGGGACCGTTTGGGCCTTAAAGTTTTCCTGACATTTGTCTTACAGGTGAGGGAAAAACCCCGATAAAAACCTCACCCTGAAAAACTGTCCCGACCGGGGATCGAATCCGGGCCCGCTGCGTGAGAAGGCAGCACGCTACCCCGAGACCACAGCGGTGGACATATAACTTATATGTATATGACAAGATAAGAAAAATAAATGCCTGGACGGGATTTGGCATGATATATATATATATATATATATATACACACACACACATATATATATATATATATGACATGATGATAAAAATAAATTCTCGGACGGGACTTAAACCCAGACCTCTGGATTGATACCCCAGTGCGCTACCGATTACACAATCGAGCAAGTCTAGAACAAAAATTAATATTTCATATATATATATATATATATATATATATAGGATATATATATTATTACGAGATGTAGTGGGAAGTCCGTCTCCACTACCATCTAGTAGCTACTCCTATAACAAGTAAGCAATTTAAAGAGAATATTTTTACTTTATAGCAGTGAAGCTTTATCGATGTTATAATTAAAATTTTGGCATTGAGCAGTGCAAGCTTAATATGGCATGATAAGAAAAATAAAATCTCGACGGGACTTGAACCCGGACCTCTGGATTGATACCCCAGTGCGCTACCGATTACGCTACCGAGCAAGTCTAATACAAATATTAAGTTTTATTTTATATATATACTATTATTATTAAGAGATGTAGTGGGAACTCGGTCTCCACTGTCATCTAGTAGCTGATAGGCCTATATATAGGCCTACTAATTGGTAGATCATATTAACGAAAAATTGGAGGGAATAAAGACATTTTAAATTTTTTCAGGGCATAAAAATTTAGAATATGGTTTCGTTCAGATGAGAAGTAAAGTTGTAGATTTACGGCACGTAAAAGAACCTCAAGAGTGGAAAAAGAGTATTAAGAGTATTGGAGAATATAATGGTTATGAAAACTGTTGGACCATAGAAAATGAATAGACAGGTGAACGGAGAAAAATGCACAACAGTTAAGTACATAATTTTTATGGAAAATCAGATTTAATTAGGACAATTCGGTTTCGTAGACAGTGATGGATAAGTCATCTGACACGATTGAGGTGTCAAAGAGGGTATGGAAGCTTCTTGTAGATAGGTGAAGAATGAGGTGAGGGAATAGCATTAACCCTTATACGAGGGAGGTGAATTATGTTGGAAAACATTACTGTAGTCAGGTTAGGGACATCGGAGAACTTATTGTCCGCACGGTATGAACCTCGGGGTCGATAACTGCTGTTAGTAAGTTGGTTGATTAAAAGAACTTCAAGCTTAAATTAAAATATCTCTGTATACAATTTGCTGATACTTTTAAGCTTAGCTTGGAATCGCAACATTAATACCCTGTTATCTTAAAGGCTGATACTTTTAAGCTTAGCTTGGAATCGCAACATTAATACCCTGTTATCTTAAAGGCTGATACTTTTAAGCTTAGCTTGGAATCGCAACATTAATACCCTGTTATCTTAAAGGCTGATACTTTTAGCTTAGCTTGGAATCGCAACATTAATACCCTGTTATCTTAAAGGCTGATACTTTTAAGCTTAGCTTGGAATCGCAACATTAATACCCTGTTATCTTAAAGGCTGATACTTTTAAGCTTAGCTTGGAATCGCAACATTAATACCCTGTTATCTTAAAGGCTGATACTTTTAAGCTTAGCTTGGAATCGCAACATTAATACCCTGTTATCTTAAAGGCTGATACTTTTAAGCTTAGCTTGGAATCGCAACATTAATACCCTGTTATCTTAAAGGCTGATACTTTTAAGCTTAGCTTGGAATCGCAACATTAATACCCTGTTATCTTAAAGGCTGATACTTTTAAGCTTAGCTTGGAATCGCAACATTAATACCCTGTTATCTTAAAGGCTGATACTTTTAAGCTTAGCTTGGAATCGCAACATTAATCCCTGTTATCTTAAAGGCTGATACTTTTAAGCTTAGCTTGGAATCGCAACATTAATACCCTGTTATCTTAAAGGCTGATACTTTTAAGCTTAGCTTGGAATCGCAACATTAATACCCTGTTATCTTAAAGGCTGATACTTTTAAGCTTAGCTTGGAATCGCAACATTAATACCCTGTTATCTTAAAGGCTGATACTTTTAAGCTTAGCTTGGAATCGCAACATTAATACCCTGTTATCTTAAAGGCTGATACTTTTAAGCTTAGCTTGGAATCGCAACATTAATACCCTGTTATCTTAAAGGCTGATACTTTTAAGCTTAGCTTGGAATCGCAACATTAATACCCTGTTATCTTAAAGAGCGATATTATATTAAATTTCACCTATCCATGAAGAGTGCCTTCATTATCAGTTAATTCATGCCACAAATTCATTCACAATTTCATATATATATATATATATATATATATATATATATATATACGTCCACCGCTGTGTCTCGAGGTAGCGTGCTGTCTTGTCACGCAGCGGGCCCGGGTTCAATCCCCGCTCGGGACAGTTTTTCTGGGTGAGGTTTTTAGCGGGGTTTTTCCTCACCTATAAGACAAATGTCAGGAAAACTTTAAGGCACAAACGGTCCCCAAAATCATATGGCCATCGCAATCATCATCATTCATATTCATCTTATCATAATCATCCTTCACCGGTGTGGAAAGCAACGGGAAGCTACCACACCTATAATTCCCTAGTAAAGCTGCAAAGCATAGCATGAAAATGCTATAATTGCAGTGAAAGACCTGCCTTCGGGCAGAACTACTATGGATATATATATATATATATATATATATATATATATATATATGTTATAATTAAATGTTTAACATTGAGCAATGCAAGCTTAATTATGGTATGATAAGAAAAATAAATGCCTGGATGGGATTCGAACCCGGAACTCTGAGTCTGTACCTCAGCGTGTTATCCATTACACCACCAGGCGAATCCAATTCAAACACTTATTTTCTTATATATGTATTACATTCTCCATTATTACTATATTACTGGAGAATATAATACATATGTAAGAAAAATAAGTGTTTGAATTGGATTCACCTGGTGGTGTAATGGATAACACGCTGAGGTACAGACTCAGAATTCCGGGTTCGAATCCCGTCCAGGCATTTATTTTTCTTATCATACCATATATATATGTATATATATACAGGGCTATTCAGAAAGGAGGAACAGACTTCAACAATTTATTTCCTCCAAACTACAAAAAATAGAATCACAATTTCAACGCTCCTGCAAAAAGAAAAAAGAAAAAAGGTTTGAAGTTCCGATCACGGTCGCATTGGCGCTTTTGCTTGTCATGTTGATTGTTTGTATCAAAATGGGGACAAAATAGAACGTTGAATTGGAAGAGGAGGAGCAGAAAATTAGCTTCCTCACCGGTGGCCTCCCAGGACACCAGACCTAACCCCATTTGATTTTTATCTGTGAGAATACGTAAAAGAGCGTGTTTTTATTCCCCATGTGCCTGGCATTCTTGAAAATCTGCGACATAGAATTGTTGGAGCTGTAATTCGACAACTAGAGACCAGCTGATTCGTGTGTGGCAAGAAATGAGCTACTGTTTTGATATTTGTCGTGTAACACATGGTGCTCATATTGAATGCATAAAATAGTGAAATTTGAACTTTTCTCTTTCCAGGAACGTTAGAATTGTGTTTCTATTTTTATTTTATTTTTATTTTTTTTGTATTTTGGAAGAAATAAATCTTTGAAGGCTGTTCCTTCTTTATGGTATGATAAGAAAAATAAATGCCTGGACGGGATTCGAACCCGGATCTCTGAGTCTGTACCTCAGTGTGATATCCATTACACTACCAGGCGAATCCAATTCAAACACTTATTTTTCTTATATATGTATTATATTCTCCATTATTACTAGATGTCGCAAGAACTCAGTCTTCACTGCCATCTAGTAGCTGACTATAACAAGTAAGCAAATTAAAGAGAACATTTTTACTTTATAGCAGTGACGATGTATCGATATTATAATTAAATGTTTAACATTGAGCAATGCAAGCTTAATATGGTATCATAAGAAAAATAAATGCCTGTATTATATAAGAAAAATAAATGCTTGAATTGGATTCGCCTGGTGGTGTAATGGATATCACACTGAGGTACAGACTCAGAGATCCGGGTTCGAATCCCGTCCAGGCATTTATTTTTCTTATCATACCATATTAAGCTTGCATTGTTCAATGTTAAACATTTAATTATAATATATATATTATAATCCATCCATAGTAATTCCGCCCGAGGGCAGATCTTTCACTGCAAGAATTGTAGGTGTGGTAGCTTCCCGTTGATTTCCACACCGGTGAAGGATGATGTTGGTGATGATGATAAGGATAATGATGATGCCATATGATTTCGGGGACCGTTTAGACCTTAAAGTTTCCCTGACATTTGTCTTACAGGTGAGGCAAAACCTCGATAAAAACCTCACCCAGAAAAACTGCCCCGACCGGGGATCGAACCCGGGCCCGCTGCATGACAAGGCAGCACACTACCTCGAGACCACAGCGGTGGACAATATAGTATATATATATATATATATATTAATCGTAAACACGCTAAAGCCCGTCCCAAGCCAGGTTAGGAATGGGGGGAGGAGTAACAACCTCGTTAAAAAACCAGGGTTCAGTACGCCCGGCTGATAGTATCCTGTGAGGGCCCCTTATCTAGGGTACAGAAACTGTTGCCTTGCAGTTCGTCATTGGTTAGACAAAGGCTAGAGGAAGAAAACCTTGGCCAAAAATTACCTGGTCCTCCAGGTTGGGGGTTGATGCATCAGGCCAGCTCCCTGTTCGTCACATAAAAATATAACAATGCTAAAATCCTAAAGATTTAAAACCGGACGGAAATAAGCTAAGAGAGACGAGTGGAGAAGAAAAATAAAACTTTAGGCACAGAAAGATGTGTAAACATTAAAATTCTGTATATAAATAAAAATATATTAATCGTTATCGTATCTGTTTCATATCACATTAACGCTTTTCAGTGTAATAATTGTATATGCCTAACATTTTAACGAGTTTCAAACTCTTTCTATATAAGATAATTAGGCTAAAAAATAAATATAAAATTAATATTTCATTTTTTTAGGAATTGCTGTATACTAAATGCATCCCATACCCATAAAATTCATACTAAAATGCCATCAAAGTAATTAATCACAAAGTAAAATATTAAAATACATATCTAGCAGGTGCCATCGTCCTCAACTATTTTAATTTTTTAAAAACTCTTAAGAACTGTAGGCTTTTTGGAAACCGATTTCCATCACCAGCAGAAGGATATGCGCTAAATGTTGTTTTTTGTTGTTTTGCGACTTTTTTGACATCAGCGCCCTTCCAGCGTCGTCTGTAGTTACAGACTGTTGTGTAACCTTGCAGTTCGAAACTCGCGCTGATTTCTGATACATAGGTTCTTTACTATAGTGTAAAAGTTGTAAGTTGGCAGGATTTCTGCTATCCTTGACTAGAGAATTGTTCTTCCACCCTTCGCTAGACATCTGAGTGACATGTGTACTATAATGGGCTGCCCTTGTAAAATTACTTAGGAATGCTAGAAAAACTCCACCCCCACTTTCGCCCAGTCACTTGTTTTGTTCACGTAATTTTTGTTAGTGGCGACTGTTTCAGAGTTCGTTTGTAGTTTGTGAGATATTATATTAGTGTAATATTAGTCTTTAGAAAAAGGGAATGCCACCACTGATCTATGTTCACTGCAGGGAGTGTCTGCCCTACCGCTGTCACCGTGAAGAGATATGCGTATGAGTGAGAAAGAAGATGGTGAGTACTCTCTTTCTCTTTCTAAAATATTCTAGACACTTTAGCCCTCACGGACTATAGTTGACAACTTCAACAAAATTCAAAGCTTTTGGTAGCCTATGATAAATTGATAGTTATTTTGTACAAAACAGTTCAACGTTCTTTTCGCTTGTTTCTCTTTAAAATTATTCTAATTCGTAGATTTTGTTATTATAGGCCTACAATTATTTTCTACACTAGACCAATCTACTAGCGTCTTTAAAATTATTAGCTTCATTTGGTCCTATAGGCCTACTGTAACACTATTTTTTGAATCGTTATTTTCAGCACAGGAGTGTTTGATGAATAGTTAATTCTCGTCATGCAAACTCGCAGTATGATGTTAATGTTTTTATTTTATTTATTTCAGGATTGTTACTGTTATATACTCAGGTATCTTCAACCAAAATACACAATATAGGGCCTATATTTTGTTTTTTTAGCATTAAGTTTATTTTTACAATGTATGAGGAGCAGGCCCTTAGCATCAACCCCAACCTGGAGGACCAGAGACTTTTTCTGGAGTCCACTATAAATCAGTTGCTTTCATTGCAGCTAAGAGCCTGAACCACCTTTTATTGCCTCATCCGCTGTGTGCACCATACCGTAGGTCTCCTACTCTGCTGCATCCGCCGTTGGGATCTTCACTTAACCCTGGCTAGGGACTCTTACAAGGTACTATCAGCCAGGTCAGCTGAACCCAAGTTTTTTTAACGAGGCGTTACTCCTCCCGCTCCTCCTTTCTCATCCGGTCTTGGGACCGGCGCTGGTGGAGTTGTTAATGCTTTTCGGAATGTAATTATTCTATGTATTTTGTGGGACCTTAAATTAAAACGAAAATTATATAAACTTAAGTACATTCTGTTTATGAAACCTAGTTAGTGATTAATAAGGGAGAGAAACAGAGGGACTATTGGAAATCCTACATTTTTACACTAAACTATAGGATATCAAATTTTAAAATTACTGCGTATAATTGTGTAACTCACTTTATCTGAACTATGTAAATTGCAAAGATAAAAGTCCGACGAAAGTCAATGATAAGAGTCCGCAAAAGCGTATTTTCGTAGAGCGTATCATAATTGCTTATGGTTTATCAAACTCTACTTTGTCCTTGGGTAACACTGACCGTGCTGTCAATCACAAACTCCCAGCTTAAGAGGCGAATTGAAGCCGAAACAGAGCCTGAACAACAGAGAATTAACTAAAAATTATATTCTTACAAGTTTGTGTTATCTGTCTGAATTCGAAAGGAAAAGCCCTTGTCGAACACCAAACCCGCGCAGAGCTCGAAATTTGAGCAAATTCTGCGTTTGGGCGGTGAACAGCGGGTCTCCAACGATTATCAGCCTGATACACAAAAAGAGTATAGTTATTAGTTTCCCAGTTTGTTAACCTCAGCCTCGCTGATGAGGACCTGAAGTCCGAAGACAATAGATGGAAGTTTGAGATTAACAAACTGGGAAACTATTAACTATAACTTACCCACTTTGTGTATCAGGCTTAAAATCGACAAAGGTTTTTCCTTTCGAATTCAGACAAATAACTCAAACTTGTAAGAATATAATTTTGTTAATTCTCTGTTGTTCAGGCTCTGTCATCATCATCATCATCCATCACGGATTACGTCTTTGGATGTTCCGATCTCACATCTGTTTATTCCAGCGCTTTCTTGGTCTTCCTACTGATCTTCGTCCTCCAGTATTATACATCAGTGCCATCTTTGGTATCCTATCCTCTGTCATTATTTGTAGATGTTCCATCCAATTGTTCCCGTGTTCTTCTATTTGTTGAAAAAGTGGTTGTACTTTTAGTTCCTCTCTAACATTCTCATTTCTAATAAGTTCTTCTCATGTCACAGCCCGTAGGAATCTCATTTCCGCTGCCTGAATTTTACTTTTTTCTTTTTCCTTCAGGACCCAGGCCTTACTTCCATGCATCGCCACTGGTAGTGCCTTCGATGAGTAAAATCTTAGCTGTGTATCCTTTCTTACTTTGTTCCTCAGTGTTCATCTGATTGTTCGACAAATATGTTGAAAATTC
The DNA here is from genome assembly GCA_030220185.1 of Diploptera punctata. Lineage (NCBI taxonomy): Eukaryota > Metazoa > Arthropoda > Insecta > Blattodea > Blaberidae > Diploptera > Diploptera punctata. The sequence continues at coordinate 1,365,286 of JASPKZ010000813.1, read as the reverse complement.
TGTATTTTCTTATTTATATCTTGTTCTTCTTCATAAGTTATATCGCAGCCCAAATACTGGAAGTGTGAAACCTGTTCCAACATAAGCTCTGTTTCGGCATCAATTTCCATCTTCAGGTAGGGAATTAGCGACTGACAGCATGCTCAGTGCTCATTTCTATCTTGATCTCTATAATATTGATGGCAGAGTACTTTAATCTAGAGACGTAAATCTCTAAATAAATAAACAAATGTACTATTCCATTCCATTAACACAGTTTAACCTCTCGCCTTATAGGTACATTTTG